>JAAAKG020005533.1:0-21457 GCA_010014905.2 Druon quercuslanigerum | reverse complement strand
TAGCTGGGCCCAAGCTCGAGCCATTGCAAAATTCAAGCTAGGCCCTGGCTAGCGGCCCCCGGCCTGGCCCAAGTGTGGAACCAGGAACAAACTGGGCTATTTCTGCACGGGCTATACATATTTTGGTCCTATTACGTTTTTTTTTCAACATCGCTCATGAGTTTTTTAAACTGTTCGGTGTCCATTATATTTTTTGTAATGAATAAGGGAATCGGCACACATTTAAAATGAAAAATATGAAAAGTTTATTTGACGAGTGGACTGTATTCACATGACTTGGAATGGAGGACAGTTTACAAAAAATTTTGCATTGTTATACGGTCGTGCGGACTCGATGCAACGAGCTGCAATGACACTGACCCAATCTCTCTGCACAGCAAAAAAAGTGTTCAAAATGATACCGATATCAATATCATTTTGATATGCAAAAAAAATGTTACCGAATTCATGACCATTATGATCGACCGGAGTGAATTATCTGATTCAGAAACTAACGAAATCTGATATTAGAAAATATCACCTGTTAAGTCTAGTTATCACACGCATGTGGTGAGATACAATTTTTAGGTTATGTGGTAATGAAACCGGCGCCAAGAACTGGCGACTCTTTTGTTTAATCTGACAACTGAACCAAAAAATAAGATCAAATTTATCCGAATAGACAGATCATTATGATCTCGTAAGTCAAACGATCGTTGGAAAAAAATGCTCTGCAGCAAAATTGATCCTTTTTTTTTAATGTATGAGACATGTAAATTTGGTACGAAGCCGCATTAGGTTACCTTTGGAGATTTCCGGATGCCTGTATCGGTTCCCGCGTGGAAACGACCCTTTACTTCCGATCGCAGTCGGAAAGCGACGAAGTGGAAAATCTCGGGGGGAAACCGACGAGGATGACTCTCGGTATTTTAGTCCCAGGCTCGCCCCATAAAAGATCATAAAAGTTAGACACCTAAGTTTAACTAAAGGAATTAAATCGGTAAAAGCTTCCAAAATCACCTTAATAAGCTAGTCTTGTCGTAAATGAAAATAAATAATGAAATTGAAATGTTTGAACTTTCGTTGTTAATAAAAGCCTTATGAAAACATTCTTCGTTGAAATAACACATAAAGAGTAGAAGTTTTCCCTTTCGTATGAAATCCTTAGAAATGTAAAAACTGTTTGGGACTGAAAATAGACAAAGATATCGCGCACTTTATTTGGAAGAGTGTCCTTTAAGGGTTAAATTCAACTAGATAAAAATTCGATTTTTGAAGTATATTATATTTGCAATCAATTTAACAGTTTCATTTTTGAGTTAAAATTCATCTTTTTGTGGAAAATTGAACTACTTGGTTAAAAATTAATGTATTTCATTGAAACTTTTTTCCATGTAAGAAATTAATCTTTTTGGTTGAAAAGACCACTTTGCAGGTTAAATTTGTTAAAATTCAACTGTTTTCTTAAAAATTCGTCCTTTTCGATTGGAAATTCATCTTTTATAGCAGAAAAATTATCTTTCTTGATTGGAATATCTAATATTACATTTATTATTGAAAATTTGTCTTTTTGTTGATAATTAATATTTTCGATTAAAAACCTTAACTGTTCTTTAAAACTTTCGACTTTTAAGCCTGATAATCCAACTGTTTTTTTAAAAATGCAACTGCTGTGGTAGAAGTTTAAACTTGTTTTTAGAAAATTCTAGGATTTGGATGTTAACGCATCTTTATAGGTGGAGAATTCAACTATAAGGTTCGAAATTCAACTATTTGGTTGAAAATCTAATTATTTTGTTGAATATTAAACTATCTTTTGGATATTTAACTATTCTGTTGCATATTCAACTTTTTTTTTACTTATTCAACTATTTCGTTAAAAATGTCTTTCTTTTGTTGGAAATTTACTTTTTCATTGAGAAATCGTATTTCTTAGAAAAAATGTATCTTTTTGGCTTGAAAGTCAAACTTTATGATTAAACGTACAACTATTTGGTAGAAAATGTGTCTGTTTTGCTTGAAATTTGAAGCTTTTCGTATTGAATTCAACATGGAGTTTATGTTCATTTTGTTCGGAAAATAATTTATTCTCCTATTTTCACGAAAGCTCGCCCTATTTCCTGACAGTCTTAGAACATGAAAAAGGAATCCAATATTCGGTAATTTCCGTTTGTAGGTAGTAATTCTCAATGTTTGGGTTCTCGCCAAGAGACTTGCTTATGTAAAATCACAGGAGGGCGTTTAGATAAACTGATTGCAGACTAGAGTCTTAAATTAAGGACTAAGCAAGTTGGATTATTGTCGGCACGCTAATCCAATTGTTTGCTCGAGGCGTCAAGTTAAATCCAATTGACGTTAGCGCCATTCACTGCGGCTTTTGTCAATGAAGAAATGAGCTCGTCAAACTTTGCTGTTTAACTGATGCGTGCTGGAAAAGGGTCTTGGCGGTTTAACGTGCTAGTTAGGTCGTGCCGTTGTTGGCACTCTGGCACTCTGGAACTCTAGCACTGCCATTCTCGACTGGCCCCAGAGCAAGTGCCGAGCAACGAGCACTGTATTAAACAGAGTTTCGACTTGGAAGCCCTCTGGTAATGGAGAAGTCAGTCAAGCCTCGCAAGTTACACACGCCGACTTCGTAACGGGCTATTTAGCCCGGACTCGTTTAACTTTTAGCTGGCGTTGCCCACTAACCTGCCAGTAAGGCCAATGAAGAGAGCCTTATACGAGAATTTAACCAGCGAAGCCTGAAATTTTCTTTTTAAAGTTAGCCTCTCCTTTGTGCACTCATCAAAGTGTAATCGGAATAATTAACCTCAGGAAAAAGATCACTGAAAAAAAATCTATCGGTACCTATAAACTTTCATGTATAATCCCTGAAATTTCATCTCTCGCCTTTGACCTTCGCCCTCACGTGTTTAAACTATCAACTCTGACACTTGAAATATTATCTCTGCCGAATTACCTTACATCTTTAAACTCTGACATATGATATCGGAAACTTTGATTCTTTAATCTTGGAACTCTGATTTAGACCCCATCTTTCTCTTATTTAAATATTAAGTTTAAAATATTGCTGAAACAATAATGATCAATTTTTTAAATTAAACATTGCAGATTTAAATACTTTTAAAGTAAAAGTGCTTCAAATTTGAAAATATTACATCAGAAGCTATCAAAATTGAAAAGTTTCGGGCTTATATTTTGAAAATAAGATAATTCCAAAACGTTAGAAATTGAGTGATTTTAGGTAAGAATTTTGAAAATTAGATCATTTAAAATTCAAACAAATGGAAATTTCATTATTTCTAATTAAAAGCATTCAAAATTTAATAATTTAAAAACAAAAATTCCCGTATTAAATAATTTTCAATTAAAAGTGATTAAAAGTGGGCAGTTTAAACATTTTAACGTAATTAAATGTTTTAAACTTAAAAACTTCTGAAAGAATTAAAATTTTATATGACATAATATAATTATAATATAAAATTAAAATTTATTAGAATAATTTTTCTAAAATCAAAGTAATAAATTCTCCGATATTTGCACTGTGCAAAATACAATACCTTTCATTATATTTTATTATTATTATTTATTATTGAAAATGAAAAATTTCTACTCTATAATGTTGAATTATTATTATTAAACCATTAAGCCGTTTCCCTTTCGGGGTAGGCGTGACTCACTCGGTAGGGAGGGGAGTAGTGTGAGAAAGGGGTTATAAAATTTTTAGAATGATCTGGAATTCTCAATTAATCAAATCCGCACTTTCTTTAAAACTGAAAAATTTGCAGTTCTCAAGAAGGTATTAAATCTTTTTATACTTAAAACCTATGTAATTTCAATCGTAGAAAAAAAGAAAAAATTTTAATTTAATTGTAAATTAATTATATTATCCAAATTCATCCATTCTAATTTTCATTGCAAAATTATTACTTATTAAGGGTGAACAAATTCTTATCTAGAGTTCAACATGAAGATTCAGGAATATTAAATTGTAGCCATTCAAAACGAAATAAATAAATAAATCACTCAAGTATCAATTTCAGATAGTTTTAGTTTGATCTATGATGATTTTTAAAAACAAAAATTCAAAACTTTTAAATTTTGAATCGTTGAATTTTTAATGTTTCAAATTGCAGAATTTCTAGTCTTTCAATTGGAAATTGTAACAGTTTAATTGCAAATTCATGAAACTTAAAATTGTACAACTATCAAATCAAATTAAAACCTATTGGAAGCTGTAACTTTATGTCAGCTTCGCGTCGGGACATAGGATTGGGATAAAACACTTCTAGTCTACGAATAATGGATAATTGAAAAACTCAACAAAATTTGCCCTTGGACCCGATGAGCAACGTTTGAATCCAAATCTGGAGACGCATACAAAGTTGTTCATATCTTGCCATTGGGACTAGTTAAACGATAATTCAGGAATTATTAAATAAATAAATAAAAATAAAACAATAAGTAAGAAAGCCAAACGATAATTTAAGAATAATAAGAAAAGCTGTATTAAGGAAAATTGAGAGTTCCCAACATTTTATAGGCTTTGTATCTACTTTAGCTACATTTCGCTAAAATGTAAATATTGTAAAGCAAGTCGTGTGCTAAAAAATTCTTCCATTTAAAACATGATATTATATAAAATAACTCTGTAATTGAAAAGCGCAAACCTATTCTTTAAAAGATTGCATAAAGGCTTTTGAGTACCTACAAGAGTGTCATTTCAAACATTTCAAAGTTTTTACATCTGCTTTAAAAACATTTAGTTAAAATCTAAATATTATACAGCAACTCGTGTGGTAAAAAATTCTTCCATTTAAAACAAGATATTATTTCAAATAACTCTGTAATAAAAAATCATAAATCTCTAATATTTGAAAAATTGCATAAAGGCTTTTGAATACCTATAAGAATGTATTCAGAGACCTAGAACCTAATGATAATTTCAAACATTTCAAAGTTTTTACATCTGCTATAGCAACATTGAGTAAAAATGTAAATATAGGGTATAGTAATGTAACTTGTGAGTGAAAAAATCCTTAAATTCAAGCTTGATATTATTAAAAACAACAATTCCATTAAAAAAATTACATCTACTGAAGCAACGTTTGATATTGTAGTGTAACTCGTGTGCTAAAATATCCTTATATTCAAAACATGATATTGTTTAAAATAAAAGTGTAATTTTCTCGGAACAAGTTTTTGTCGATTTTGTTATTGTCACCCATATCTATTTCTCTGAAATCGTATTGCTCATACAGAAAATACTACAAAATTGACAACGATTTTGTTTTACTTTCAGTAGGGTTCTTATCGACGGATATTAAGCATGAGGTAAACTGCTCTATATTTGGCCTTAAATACTTACCACGCAGGTTGTAAACACATGCGTGCGATATTTAAATTCTATAGCTGGCAAGTATTAGCTCCACATATTAAGTCGTAAACTCTGGCTGTGAATGCGAACTGGCATTATTTGATACGTATCTTACGCTTTTAGAGGGTAAGTAAGCACGGTTAACCCCCTTCTCGGTTATGGGATATAAGCGTCAGCGATATCATTGAGGTGCAGTGCTGAACAGTTATACCCCGTCGCGAGATGTTCGAAGCCAGCTTTAGAGAACATACAACATTCTCTGCCTTTTGTTTCGTAGCAGAATGAGTTAAAAAAGAAATGTAATAGAAAATACAAAATTATAAAAAATCGCTCATTCTGCTTCTCAAAATATAACACGGAACTTTAGAGCATAACAAGATTAATTTACGTAAAGATGATTTCTGAAATCGATGACTTCCTCCACCCAATTGTAAGGATTCGGAAGATGTGTATGCCCCACACCTTCATTCTGCTAACGTAAGATCTTATTTTTTTACTCAATAAATAAATAATGTATCAATAATTTTCACCCTAAAAGAGATCTCAAAGAATTTTAAAAGATTTGTAAGAATTTCAGTGATTTAAAAATATGTCAACAGATTTCATGCTGGGTCATTCACAAAATACATGATACGTTAAAGGTCGGGGGGGGGGGGGTCCATTAAAGTATCATTCTATGAATTAATAAGAGTAGAAAATGCACCACGTATTTTGCGAAAAGCGCCAGAGATTTAAAGGTATTTCAAAGGACTACAAAGCATTTCAAAGACCTACTAACTGTTTAGGCAATCTCACGGGATTTCCACAACTTGTTAGGAATTTCGTAGATTTCAAGGGATTACAAAAGTTTCAGGGTAGAATTTAAAATGGTTTGAAAAGTTTGAAGGGACTTCAAAGAGTTTTTATCGGATTTCCAGGACTTTTAGCAACTTTGAAGAATTTTAAGGAACTTAGATCGATTTGCATGGATCTCAAGGGATTTAAAAAAATCTTAAGGAATTTTAAGACATTTCGAAATATTTCAAAATAAGTCACAGAGTTTCCAAAGATTTGAAAGGATTTTATGTAAGACCGAGGTATATTTACGGGCTTAAAGGATATCAGGTTACTTTAATGGAACTTTAAACACTTAAAGGTACTTAAAGAGACTTCATTAGATTTTTGAAACTTTCAGGATTTTTCAAAAGATTTACGAATTACAAAGATTCTAAAAGATTCCAAAACAATTTTAATTACTTTGAAATTATTTTCATGGATTGTCAATATATTACAAAGAATTTTAAGAGATTGAAAAAGGTTACATATTTTTAATTTGTCAATGTATTTTAAAAGGATTTCAAAAATTTGTAAAAAATTGTCAAAGATTATCAGAGTTTATCGAAGTTTTTGAATGGCTTTGAAGTATTTTAAGATATTCTAAGAGATTTCAAAATATTTACTTCCAGAATGTTTGGGGGTATCAGGGATTTTAAGATATATGTATATATGATTTATGGCATTTTACTCAATTTGAAGGACTTCTTAACGTTTTTAAATATTTACGGAATTTTTAGGAGATTTCCAAATATCATGAAAGCTTTGAAGAGATTTGAAGGATATCAGGGACTTTTAGTGAGATTTCGCAGACTAAGAAGAATTTGAAAGTATATAATAAGATTTGAAAAGATTTCGGATGATTTTCAAATATTTGCAGAAATTTCAAAGGATTTTATGAGGTTTTAATTAATTTTAAGAGATTTAAGGTGTTAAGAGCTACTTTCTTGGATTACAAAGGATTTTAAAGAATCTCAAGAGATTTTCAAAAACTTGAAGAGACTTGAAGAGATTTCAAAATATTTCGGAATTTTTTAAAATATTTCGAAAATTTTGAAGCATTTGAATGTATTTTATGAGATTTCGAAATGTTTCTAAAGATTTAAAAAAATTTAAGAGATTTCAAAAGATTCAAAATCAAATTAAAGCGTTTTATCGGATTTCATGATACTTTTAAAATATTTTATTTGATCTGTATATATTTCAGTAATTGCAGAGATTTTATGGGATTCAGAAAATAATTTTTAAACTTTTTTACGGAATTTCAAGGATTTTAATAAGTCGCCAGAGATTTCAATTTACGGATTTATTATTATGAAAATATATTTTTTCATTTCAAATTTAATGATACCAATTGAAGATATATCATTTTACTTGAAAATTCACTTCTTTGGTAGAAAATCATATAATATTTTTGGTTTCACGTCAATTTTTTTAGTTCAATTAAAAAAAAATTGTAGTAAAATTCTTTCAGTTCAAAATGATTGTATAATTTATTTATTTTGTTAGAAAAACAGCCTTTACCGTGAAAAATTAACTATTTTATTGAATATTTTTTTTCTCCCTTGACTCAAAAATCTTTCTCGGTAGAAAACTCTATTCTTCGATTAGAACTTCGTCTTTTTGGTTTGAAAAATGATCATCTTTTGATAGAAATTTCATTTTTTTATATTAGATGTAACTATTTAGTTAATAATTAATCTGATTTGGTTGACGATTTAACTATTGTGCCAAAAAATTTACTTTTTTAGTTGAAAATTAAACTGCATAGTTGATAGCCTTTGTTAAAAATTAATGCCTTTAGTTGAATTAATTTTTTGTGGTTAAAAATTAATTTTTTAAATAAAATTGTAAGTATTCCATCTTTCAACTTGTAGAATTTTTTTTAGCCAAAAGTTATTTATTTTGAACTAAAAATTTAACTTGCATTTTTGTTAAAAGTTGATTTCTTTAGTATGAAATTTATTTAATTTCGTTCAACATGTTATTAAGATATTTTGTTAAAAAATTAATATTTTCTTACGAAATTATCTTTTATATTTGGAAAATTTTATTATTTGGTCAAAAACTTATATGCTGTATTTAAAACTTTAAAGTTTTCATTAAAAAGTCGTGTATTATGTTGAAAATTCAAAGTTAAACAAAAAATCTGTTGGCCCTCTAGTTTGTAAATCTTCCGGAAGTGATAGTCAGAAAGGGTAAAACTGAAAAACATCTGTTTACAATAAAATCGTTTAGACTTTCGTGTTATAGTGACTTGCAGTCTTGAAAATATCTTACGTAAGAAATCGTTTGGACTACTTAAGCCCCGGCCCCATATCCACCTATAACGTAGCACCGAAAATACTTTACGTAATTTATGCACGGCCCCTCGGTTCATGTGTTAGAAAAACTACTTAGTTCACTAGTCAGTGGAGGAAATGTTGTGAGAAGACTTTCTATTTTTATTGGCAAGTTCAAAGATGTATTGGGTGAAATTAATAAGCCACAAGCGATCTCGCGGAAGGTAAAGAAGAGTTGATAAACAGCCAGGCGCGATATCGCGCCTTCCGAAATTTATATCCGGTTCGCCTTTGGCTTCGTGGATCGATTTTTCATAGGTCTTGCAAACCTAAAAAAAACCGGAATTCGTCGAGCTTTCCGTCTAGTCGAAGGAAACGATCGATCTCTTGATTCAAGAGGTAAACAACCCTCTACCCTCGACACCCCCGAGCGACTGGCATTCCGCATCTCCGGAGTTGAAGGAAATGACAAATCAACGATGTCTAAAGTTCCATTGCCAACCAATCGATCGATTCAGCAATCGATCATTCCGTGGAAAGAGCGCAACTTCGTTCTGACTACTTTTTAACGAATTTTTACGCCCGATGCTATATTAGTTTCTTACGGCTCATAAATCACTCCACCGCTGCTCATCGACCGAGAGTGAAATGATTTGCTGGATCAGAAATAAACATAGTACATCCTTTTTTCAAGACGGCAGGAAAAGTAATTTCTCTGATTACATTCATTGATTAAGTAATTTAAGTTGATAATTAGTTTTCAATTGACTTATAATTGTTATGGAAATTTGCGAATCGGGATTGCTATGATATTGTGAGCTACTGAGAATTTTGACAAAGAAAATCAACTTTAAGCTTGAAGAAATGACACCAAATGTTGTAAATGAAGTAATAGTAAAATCACATTTTCAAAATCCCCTGACTATTCCCTTACTTTTTCCGGACCAATTTTTCAGTTTCCCTGACCATTAATATTCAAATACAAGCAATTTTATCTTCTAAATTTTTTAAAATAGAATCTTATACAAACGGAATAAATCAACTTGAGATGCAAATTATAAGATCTAAATTTATTCATTATTTGAACCAAAAAACTTGCTGCCACTATAAAAGATGAATTTTCAAACCAAAAGGATGAGTTTTCGAGAAAACAGTTGAATTTTCGACCAAGAAAGATAATTTGTTAACAGAGTTAAATTTTCAAACAAAAAAGCTCAAGCATCAACTATAAACTTTATTATTAATTATATTAAGTCTCGGACAAAAGCAGTTATATTAATTTTTAACCAAATAGTTACATGTACAACTGAATAATTTATATTTAAAGAAAAAAAAACAGTCATGTTTCAAAGAGATAGTTTAGTTTTTAAGCTGAAAAGACGAATTGTCCATACAAGATGAATTCGCTACAACAAATTTAATAGCTAATATTTAAAAAAATAATAAAAAAGAATTTTCAACAATATAGTCAAATTTTTCGAAAAAGTTGATTTTTTAACAAAATAATAAAATTTCTAAACCAACAGTTGAATTATGTACCAAATAGTTAAATTTCGAATCTACAGAGATGCATTCTCTATAAAAAAATTTAATAGTTGACATTTCTACCGAAAAGAATAAAATTTCTAATAAAATGAGTAAATTGCTAAATAAAGATGTTTGTTTAGACTCTGACCATTTTTTTTAATGATGGAAAGTGAATTTTCTCAAAAACACTACTTGCATTTTTTATGAAACAACAAAAGTTACAAAGATAATATTCAGATAAAAGTTGAGACACCTCTCGCTCTTTTGTCATATTTTGAATCGTTGCAGAGAAAAATGAAAAATAGTATTTAAAGAAAGAAAATAATTTACGCCCTCGAAAAGAGTTAAGCTCCTATAAGACTTATAGAGCCTTTCGTATAGCAGCAGAAGCTGTAAACAGAATATAAGAATAAATAAGAAAGTTTGCAATTCTTTATTTTTTTGATATAATTTTGAAAAAAAACCTCCACCTTTATATTTTTTTAAAACATTTTTATAAATTTTCTGTTAATACGGAAAAATCCTATCAGTTTTATGCGGCCTAAACCATTTTTGAGGTCAGGAAATTTTTTGTGAAACTATTATTTTTAAATATTTTTATAAACGATACAAGCTATACAAACCAGCACGAGCTGTTTCTATCGAATTTTTCTAGATGTTAAAACTTTTATGCAATTACTTTTTGATACCTTTATTTTTTTGCACCGAGAAGGAAACTCATGATATTTAATACATATTAGCCATTTTCCAAAAAATACAAGTTTTAATCAGGGGGTTTTCAATAAAATACACCTCAAATATTTTTAGAAAAGTCTGAATCTAGTCGTCCCAAACGGATGGACTAGTTGAAAACTTAAGACTTTTCAAAATTATGAAGAATACTTGACTAGTCATCCTGCGTTTTTGGACGACGAGACACTTTGTTTATAAAATAGCAGCCATTTTGTTATTTTTTCAGCTTTTTCTTTGGGATTCTTTGAAAAAGCAAGAATTTCTACAGCATAATACAGCATAGTGAAAACAAATTTTGCCAACCTTTGAAATTTCAAATGTAATGTACGAATGATTGTAACAATTCTAGCCAAAATTTGGGATTAACGTGTTACTTTGTTTTCATTAATAGAATTACATATCCAAAATCCAAATTATTCTGACACCATGGCTTAAAACTATCTTGAAATTTTGTCTCATTTCAAATGAAATTGGTCGTCTTAGAACTTTTCTGTATTTTCCACCAGATTAGTTTCATTATCACGAAGCCACTTGAGATAATTTCTCCAAATAAGGAAAAGAACACTAATTTTTCTCCATTTCCTAGTTGAGTGTCTCAATCTAGTAGATCTGGGAAACTAGAGGAGTTTCTGTGGGTCAGAGTAAGCTTAAAAGGGATTTAAGAAAATTGAAGTTGACCTTTAGCTGCTACCTTATGGTTGCCGTTTCCATAAGAATTAGCTCTGTCGGGCGTTGTGGGCCAAATGAAACCCCAGAACTCTACTTGATTTGTCGCTTCGTTTAACATCGAATACCCATAGGGGTGGCGTGATAGACGCGAATCGCTCTTGAATAAATGGTCCTTGATTTCAAAGAAACTAGATTGAATTCCTGCAAAATATTAGTCAAGCTCCCACGCACAATAATACAACAAAAGCTTTGAAAGGACTCTACGATAACAAAATAATTGACCAATCGAATATTATTAATCAATCATGATTATGAATACCCTCTATTCAATATTTCACCACCCTTTCATATTAATAACATTATCAACTTTATGAGATATTTTCACTTACTAAAGTTTTTTAGCATAATAGTTGAATTTTCAACCAAATGGTCGAATTTTTCAAAAAAAAAATTCAAATTAAACAAAAATTATTTGGATTTTTAAACAAACAGTAGAATTATGTATCAAAAATATGAATTTTCAACAGTAAAACTGTATTTTCCACCAAGAAAGATGATTTTTTTTATTTAAAAATTGAAATTTTCATTAATTAGCTAAATTTTCAATCGACAATCACAAATTTTTAAATAAAAAAGATTGAAGTTCAACCGAAAACATTTCCCTTATAAACAAAATAGTTGAATGTTCAAACGAATACAATGAATTTGTTAAAAATCAGTTGAATTATGAACCTTAAAATGTGACTATTACAGATAATTGTCAATCAATTTTTAAGCAAACAGTTGAATTTTCGAGCCAAAAAGACTCATTTGTTAGAAGTCAGTTGAATTTTTTCCAAAAAAAGATTAAGCTTCAACAAAGAAGGATGTCATTTACTGTAAAATATGAATTTTTAATCCAACAGGACGAATTTTTTATTTAAACACACGATGTTTAACATTAAGTCAAATTTGCAAGAACAAAAAAATATCATATGAACCAAATAATTGAATTTTGAACCAAACAGCTTAGTTTTTTACGTACAAATAGACGTATAGTTACAAATAGTTTTTTATTCAAACAAATGATGTTCAACAATAAGACGACTTTGCAACAACAACAAAATCGCTTATGAATCAAATAATTGAATTTTTGAAAAAACAGCTTAATTTGCAACTTACAAATAAACATTTTCAAACAAATAGTCAAATTTTCAATGAAAAAAGAATCAACTTTAACCAAAAAGAGTTGCATATTCAACCAAGCAGTTTAATTTTCAAGCTAACTAGACGATTGTTTAAAAAGATAGTTATAATTTTAAATTGAAAAGGTCGATTTCCAACCAAAATATAACTATAAATAAGGAAGGATAATTTTTCAAGCAAACAATTAAATAGTAGGGAAAAAATTACAATTTGAACGAAACCGTTGCAATAATGATTGAATTTTTACTAAAAACGTTGATTTTGTAACAAAATATTCATATTAATAGAAAATAATTAAATTTTCAACAACATAATTGAATTGGGCATTAAAACGAAATAACTTTCGACCATCTAACGGAGCATATGTGATTTTCTTAATCGATAAATATTTTTATATGCTAGTTTCCAATTATTTGAGTTATTTGTTTGAAAAAATGTTATTTTTTAGACCTATTGCTAAACTGAATAATTTAATTTGAATATTAAAATTTCATTAAAAAATTAAAGCAGGGGGGGGGGAATAAATAAGATAAGGAATATTTATTATGTGCTGCTAACTAACCATTATTTTATAAACTTTAGGCTTTTATTTAACACTTAACAAAATTCCCAGTGACGCAAAAAGTCCCGGTAATTTCCTGGTTGCGGGCCTAGTAGCCACTAGGGTGAGTCGAAAGAATAGGTTTTATAAATTACACAGATATCATAAATTTTTTATGACGTCATTTTGATCCCAGACATGCCTTTAAGTGGCATAAAAATTCATTGTCTCTGCCAAAAGTTTAAACAAATGAAACTCGTAAAAACTTTAAAACTTTCCAGACAAAAAATTTTTAAAACCTATTTTGTTCGCGTGCATTCCCTAGATTTAAATAGATCAATTCCATTTGGAGTGCACTTCATGTAGATCCCAATGGACTACTTTTATGAATGGTATTGTCTTCGATTTTTAAACCCACTTTTTTTGTCCCACCCTACTAGCCACCCAAAAAGAACATAATTGAGATTTTTTGGAAAGGGAGACATTTTTGGGAAAAACAGTTAAAAAGTAGATGGTGTATTAATGTCCCGAGGGATGAATTCAGATTAAAGTTGATTCGCTAAAGTATACTTTGTCAGCGTGACATAATGTGAGAAGCTTGAAAATTAAGTATGAGTCACTATTACACGGATATACGTCTTGGGTAGTGAGTCTGGCAAAATGATAGAAGGAAGACTCAAAGGGGTCGTTTGTCGCACGACCCTGAGGTGTTCGTCGTGAACAAGCCTCCAGGAGACTCTAGGCTCATGGAGAACTTGAGGGTCGACAGAAAACTGTAAGCGTAAGGAGTACCTTGGGAGCTGTTCGTCATCTCTGATAACTCTCGCAACACTACGGATCACGGAATCCCTTAGTCTCACGCTGACAGCCCTTGGGAAAGCCCACCCCCCGATTGCCTTGCTTGGTTATCTCATACCCGATGTCTACTATGATCAAACGGCCGCTCTTTTACCTTTGCTTGATCCAAGACCCGACCTGGAAATACTTTCAAAACATTGAGGTACATCAAACCATATCCACCACCTCCACATTTTATTTCTGCACACTCCATTATTTTAACCCTTCATAGTTTGTTTTATTGTGAGATATTTTCTTGAAGGGAACAGTAAAACTGGAATATGGATTTTTCAAACATGCTGTAATATAGAATTATACTAACGGATTAAGGCATTCATATTTGGTATAAATAAATAGGGGATGTGTAGAAGAAGCGATAAATTGATCAATCTACAATTTCCGTGTTGCTTATTCGAAGAACAGGTTTGTTCGGCAAAATCACTCGTACACGGGTCATCAAACATTGAGTTCATAGAGAAATACAGAAACTGACTGAAAATCTCGTAAGGTAAAAAGTCCCCATTACGAGACAATGTCCCCATTTATGAAACACGACTGAAATATACAATACAACAAGAAAAATACAAATTTAAACTTAAATTTTAGAAAATATAACAAATACATATTTCATAAAGTTTCTAAGGCGATTCATTAATTTCGCTATTTCATTAGATATTAAAAAAAATTCATAATAGCTAGGTCCATGATCTACACTCAAATTCACATCTAAAGAGTGTGAAATAATACCGACTACCTGATGTTTCATCCTGGCCAAATAATATTGTTTTTGCGACTTTTATAAGTCTGTTATATATTAATTAAAAGCTAACGAATCGTAAATTTAGTCCGTATAAGCATTTTTATGTTTTTCACGACGAAAGTATTTTATTTTCGAGTGTCTGATAATCCATACAGTTATTTTCTTAGTTGCTTTATCAAGTGTATCGCGCAACACGGACGTATGTTTTTATCCATAGTCCCGGTTCGATGAGATAGTGAATGTTTGTAGTGCTACAAAGCAATAATTAATAAATAAACAGTGTGCACATATAATTCAAAACATTATTGATGTACATAACTTTAAATTATTATTTTTAAGTAAGTATATCAGATTAATTGGAGTCAAATTATAAACCCAACCTAAAGCAATGGCAGCATGCTAATGTTACAATCTGATTTTTTACTTCTTGTATAAAAATTAATTTTCATTATGTTCCACATTATAATACAATGAAAAATTAATAAAAATTGTTTACAAAGATGGAATCAACATAAAAAAAGTAAAATAAAAAATTATAATCAAGACAATATTGAGAAAGCTTTAAAAGCTATTAAAGGTACGGGAATTTCTTTAAGAAAAGCTGCTGCTGATTTTGGTATATCAGTAGCGACATTAGGGAGAAAAAAACTGTGATCCGGAGAAAATGAAAAGTAAAACGGGACCTGGAACAGTTTTGTAAAGTGGGTATCACATCGGGCAGAGATTGTAGCACCAGTTACTAAGACTGAGTTATTAGACATTGTACAAAAATACGTTAGAATTATTGGGAAATAGACTCCGTTTACTGATGATCATCCTAGTCGTCATTGGTACGAAAGATTTATAAGTTGGCACCTAGAACTTTCAATTAGGAAACCTCAACAACTAAGTACAAGCCGAGCAGAAGTAACTCAAGAAGAACTGCTAGATTGGTTTCAAAACTCCGAAAAATATTTACAAAAAAAAATTTGTTAAATACTCCCCCAAGTAGAATTTTTAATTGTGATGAAAACAGTATCCAATTGTGTCGTGATGCTGAAAGTGTACTGGCTGCGAAGGGATCTAGGGCTGTTTCTAAGATTGGTGATGCAGGCAAAGAGGCATTAAGAATATTATTCATGTATAGAGCTGATGGTATTCGTGCTCCTTCAATTCTTATGTACTCGTATAAAAAAATGTAACAAAGAAAATTGTTGAAAATACTCCAAAAGGCTGGGGTATTGGTATATCTGATAATGGGTAGATGACGACTGAAACATTCTACGAGTACATTACAAACGTATTCTACCCTTGGCTGGTGAATAAAATACACAATCTCCTGACATTGTTCATATGGTTAATCATTCATCTCGTCTCAATTTACCCTTGGTAAATTTTTGTCGTGAAATGGAAAAGTGAGCAGAATTTTAAACAAGTCACAATAGAAAATTTACCACTTGTTCTTCAGTATACATTAGATAACATGAGTAATGCAGAGAAGGTAAGTTCAAAGTGTTTTTTGAGGAGCAGGGCTCTATCCATTTCATGCCAAAGCGGTAGATTGCAATATTTTGAATAAGCGGAAAAATCTAAACCTACTCTTGAGAATAATGACACTGAAAATTTCAATAAGTTACGGAAAAACAAGAATCTTTAGAACTGTTCGAAAAAAATTTACCTGCGGAAATACTTTTTGATTTTAAAGAAGCAGCAAGCAATGGATTGAAAAAAGCCTTCTTTGATTACAGGTTTTCCATTTATAAAAAAATCGACGGGTATTTAAACAAATAATTACATTAATTTCATTAACAATTATTCATTATACTCTAATACATCTTTTTACGTTATTTACAATCAATTTTTTTAAATTTTATATTTACAATTTTGTTTACAATTTTTTTTACAATTTTTTATATTCGAAATCAAATTCTAAGTAGATGAATGTAATCTATATTATAAATTTTTTACTATTAATAATATTAAGTACTTTTTTTGTAGAAAACTAGAGTAAATAATTTGATATAAATTCTTTTTATTATACATGTATACATTATTTTAATAATAGGTGAAACTCCGAAACAGAAACCAGTAATAATAAAGAATTAAATTTTAAATGACCATCGTATTCTAGATACTTTGAAAAAAAGCTTTCGTATTAATCAACATGACTCATGTGAAGGTATTGACCCAGAGATTAATCCCCTAATAAATGATATATACATACGAATGATCAAAAAGGTACAACAAATGCTAAAGCACACGCTGATCTAGTAAATACTGATGAATGATTGCAACCTATTCTTATTTTTAGCGAGCATCTGAACTCGACAAATTGCGATAAAAGTGAAGTTGGGGATGAATATGATGTTCTATACAATCTGCTGGTCCAGATAATTAATGAAGAACTATTCAGTGATACCAATCACACGCCGGAAACTTTAACCGATTGTCAATTAACTGTTATTGATTCGACAGTTCCTTCTGATAACAACAATGCACATTTATTTTTACAGAATGATACCAATAATCTTCGACTCACAATTGAAAACTATCCCATTAACCAGGATCATCAGCCAGGTATGTAAATTTTGCGTTGTTTTAATTTTGTTTCGATACATAAAAATTATAAATTTTAACATTACTTTAGGAATTGAAAAAAATAAGGAATACCTTTGTGTGAAAGAGAAGGTAACATAAAATACGTTTTAAAAAATTATTTGTAATTAAAAAATTATTTAATAAAATTATTTCAATCTTCAATCTGACATAGTTCGCTCAAAACAATAGTCAAAGACGTTTTTACCTTAACTATCGAATATCTACCTAAAAAAAAGGATGCGAGTGGAAAAAACGGGTAAATCAAAATTACCTTCGGTTGGGACTTCGGATGAATATTATAGTCTTCAATTGGAGAAAGAAAATTTGAAAAAAAAACAGGAGGAGAAGAAACAGAATAGGAAACTATTACTGCATATAAAAAAAAAGTTAATGCAACAAGTGAAGGCAATCCAGAAAAAAATAAAAGAGGAAAATGAAGTTACTTTAATATTTTGTTTTAAATGATCGTTGACTTTGCGAAAAAAAATTTTATTTGCAACTTTAAAAATATTTAAATTATTGATTTCATATAAAAAAACATTTCATAGTAATAAAAACATCATATAAAAATTGTTTTGTTTATTTTTCAACTGTCTCAAAAATAGGGACCTCTTTCATGCGACATCAGTGCCATACGTCTTTAAACTGTCTCATAAAAGAGGTCATAAATGTTGCTTGCAAAAATTGCATACATTCATTTATTTTTTAGTTAAAATGAGTTTAAAAATAAATTACCAGTCAAATAATCATAAAACAATTGTATAATGCTATTCAAATTGTATTTTCATGTCAAATACATTTTCAAGCATTGAAAATATTTGATCCACCTTGAAATATGTCTCATAATGGGGACTTTTGCCTTATTAAGTTCCAGACTGTTAACATCAGCTTTTCCTCTACACCACTTTCTTGAAGATTCATCTCGTTTCGGACTCTGTGCATTAGTATAGGAATTGCATGCCATCGGTACATGACAGTGCGTACAAGTACAATTACACAGTATAATTACGGTTATACACTGCAGCCCAAAAAAAATTAAATTTTATTGCATGTAAAATTTTTCGCTGTTAAAGTTTACATGCTATTCCGCGAAAGTTTATTCTACGTTAGAATAAAAGCAGTCGTCTGCTACGTGTTCATCAGCAATAAGAAAAAACAAAGTTCGAGTAATTCGAGCAACGAATTATAAGGAGACAAGTTTAGAACAACTTTTCGCTTGGTTAATTATTTTTTTTAAAGTATAAGGCTTATTGCGGACGAGTTGAAACTTATTTTTCGTCAATAAAAATAAAGAACTGGATACGACAACAACCATCGTTAGCTTTCGAATAAAACGAAAAATAGGATTGGGATTAATTTTTCTGGATGAGACATTCGAAGGACATAAAATTAATTTTAAATATTAATAATTGAAATCGATCCTAATGTAAAAGTATATTTCAAATTTTAATTTAAAAAGTGTTTTAATGAGTAAAATGTCAGGAAGGAAATTCGTACCTTACAACTTTTAAAATATGGTTATGATCATAGTGAATATGACGACTTTTCGACTGGTGTCAAGTCCATGGTTTCTGGGAATATTAGGTTATGGTTCCGTTACCGTTAAGAATGCGTCTATCATCTTATTACAAATAAGCTTTAGCCTATCTTTCCACTACGGATAAGAATTAGGCGTAGAAGTGTTAAAAGAAATAAAAATGTTTTAAAACTTCTTGTTTTGAAAGTTAAAGGAGCCTGGAGTTTTGAATTCGAAGGAAATGTTCAAAAAAAATTATTGGTTATTTATTCCTCCTGAAAACTTAGCTAAGAAGTTAGACGGAAATTAACGGAAACGGAAATTATTAACGGAAACGGAACAATAGCCTAATATTCGTTGAACCCATCGAAGTCATTTATTCTTAGTAATGGAAAATATAAAAATAAAAGTATAAAATGTAATAAATGAAATATTTTTAAAAACCTGGTGTCGTAACTTTCAGATAGATTTTATTCATACTTTCGTGTTCTTCGCACACTGCTGTAAAATACATAGCACACAACGCGTCGTCACTGAAAAGCTGTTCCGAGACTGTTTAAAAACATTAAATTCTCTCAGTTTCGTTTAAGGTTTATTCGATAAGGTACATCATCTGTAGAGAATCTTTCCACTGAAATCAATGTAAACTTTACCTTCAGATTTTCTGTGAACTATAGCTTTATTTGACATATTTTTACATACATCTGGTGATAGCTCCTACACTGCCGAAAACTTTCCTGTCCCCCTTCATATGCCTGGTTATCTCTCCATCTATAAATAATAAACTTCCAAGCTATACGCAATTATTAGCTTACTATATTCTCTCTTAGTCTACGGTAGTGTTGCAATACTATTTTCTCACCCGTTCTTTTAAATACATTAGTTCCTTAAAACAAAATCTAGATCATAGAATAGGGAAATAACAGTGAATGAAGCAACCTGAGAAATATCTGAAAATTTGGCGGACCCTCATCCCCCATCCCCATAAACATCATTTGCAAGATACTGTGGCGTGAAGATGATGAGACTATATTTTGATAAGTAGATGGAGTTAAGTTTCTAATCACGAATTATTATCTTGCACCATTATTGTGGCGATTCATCATTCTGACAGACAGGCGCTAGCTTCGTTTCTGGATATAGAGTCTGTTTCGTAAACTACACATAGACGGGGTGAAAACATTGCTATCAAAGCGTAAGAATCGTTCTTCTTTCGCGCAACAGATCCAATACTTTTTTTTACGAAACGTCGTTTCCGCAATTTCGCCTGCTAAGTTACAGCCACGTAAGCCGCACTAAGTTACAAGTTATCGTCTTTAGAAATTGTTCGACCTGAATGAAGTCGCAAAGGGGTTTTACGTGACTCGAGTAAGTAACTACTCGTACGTAACTAAGCTTACATTATATTTAACTTTCAAGAAAGGTGATTTTTGCGACAAAGCACACTATAGAAAATTAATTTTCATATTAAAAATTTAATAGCTTTCAGTTGCAAGCTAAAATGGGTGTATATAAAAATTCTCCTAAAACTTAAGCTGATGTTAAAAGATAAATGAATTCATTTACCTCGTACAATTTCCAAATGTAAATATGTTTTCTGCATTCCTGACAAATAAACTGATTTCATTCATCTAACTATTACCAAAATATTTGTCTACATTTTGTAATGATCAATATGTTCAAAATTTGCAAATTTTAAAATTGAAAAGGCGTCACAGGGGAATTGTTGTGTCGCAATCTATTACATGTCGATTAGAATAAATCAGGATTTGCTTTAAACAACCTTTCAAAAACTTTTAACAAAAAGTAATATACCGATACACAAAATTTTATTTTCTACTGTGCATCAAAATACCTAGGCCTTCAATTTCAGCCACCTTGTAAGACAATCAACCCACTAAAAAGAATCCAGGATATTGTTCCAAAAAGCAGAATTGCCTCACTTTATAATTTTTTACCCTCTGATAACAAGAAGATATTACTAAAACGGATGACAGAAAATCAATATTATGACATAGGAACTTTTATTTTTTAATAAACATCTACTCTCTAAATATGAATCAGTACAAAATTCACTGATTGAAATGTTAGTTAGGTATTTCACTGATCAATCAGTGATTTCTGACTTATTTACTAATTGGTTCAGTAACACCAAAGTATATCATGTTAAAGATAACCTCTAAGTTTTAAAGTTAGGCGAAGTTACTCTTTTACTTAAGTAGCAAAATGAATTCCTTAATTAAATTTTGTTTTTGTTTTCATGCTGTCAGTATGTTGAATTAGCTTATCAGTGGTTAAAATTATAATTTTTAATTATTTATAATAAAAAGTGAATGTTTAAAGTTTCGAATATTCTAAAAATTGACTAAATGCAGTATAAAAATGTATGGAAAGTAGTTTGCTGTGCCTAAAATTTGTAAGAGAAGGCAAATACGTCAAGAAATACAGGAGAAGAATATAAGCAAAATACTTTGAGAATCTTTTGCCCAGCAAAGTTGTCCGAGCGAAGAAAAACGCAAGCGACATCGGCATGCCATGCAGGGCGTTTGCGGATTTCTCTTGTTGCACACGGAGAAAAATGGATGTTTAAATGTAGATGTTTAAAGGGTAATATTGTCCCACCTAACATGCAGATATCCATGCCAAATATCTACTATCT
>JAAAKG020005522.1:0-21458 GCA_010014905.2 Druon quercuslanigerum | reverse complement strand
CCCGATCCCGGCGAAATCCTGCGGTTGTCCTTATGACAAATAGTTTAATTATATATATATATATATATATATACATATAAATGTTGGGCATAAGGAACACGGCGAGATTTCGCCGGGAGCGGGTGCTACTCTGAAAAACTACACCCTCTCTCAGAGAAATCGCAGTAAATTCTCAGCCGTAAACACGTGTCACGACGTGAGACCTATGACCTGTGACCTTGAAAAACTGCACTTAATGTCGATTCCACTTGAATGAAAAACACGGTCATATCCATGCATTTTTTTATATAAAATATCGTACGAATCATAGGGGGGAAGGACTTTATCGACTCGTGTAGACTCGTCAATAAATTCCCTCTTCTTGTCCTTGGTGTATAATATATTATTATATGCTCTCTTAAACTAAACCGGTGAAAATGTCATTGGTTCAATCAATATTTTGCATTATCACTGGTGAACAAGTGATTTTCCGACTTTTACTGGGTGAATCAGTAAGTAACTCAAATGAAACAGCGTTACTGAATATACCAGTGACGCCAAATGATAGATTCAATCAATTATATAGCGCTCCACGCGGTGCGCATCTGAATGTAAGAAGAAATACATTAAGTTTGGCTTGTTCAGTGAATCAAAAGGCCAAAAATAAAGAAGAAGAAGAGAAGAAGAAGAGAAGAAGGTCTTCACATTTTTTTTATTGAAAACTAACTTTATTGTGTACTTGTGTTTGTGTTAAAACAAATTTGGTGCTTAGCTGCAATAAGCAGGAGATACAATATGTTTCGCTTGAAAGTGGAAAACTCCTTTAAGCGACGCGACACGTTGAGATAACGACGAGCCTTCCTACAATTATTAGGCGCAACGCTTTATATCCCATTATATTGCAGCCCGGCCTTCATTTATTGTTGTGGGAGTAAAGTGTGGGGTTTAAAAGATAATTTTGCAACTGTTTCCACAATAGTGATGAATGATAAGTATCATACCTAACCAGCTGACAGGCGACAAGGCGTACGGCCAGCTGACTACTGGTACTGAGAAAACAGTGAACAATCACTGATTTTCAGTGACACACTTCTGGCTATTTAAATCAGTCAGATTTCACTGGTTCATTTTAAGAGAGTAAGCAGGTTGACTATTCACTAGCCTGCTTATTCATTAATAATAGATTTAATACTATCACGATGACTCATTATGATAAAAGAGATATTTCGGGTTTCAATCGTGTACAAAACTACGAATTTTGCCGACGTTTTGTGAACATTGCCGTTCACTTATTCAAGGCTGGCCTGAAACTGAGGTATCAAGTTATGTTGTTCTTATATATACTCTGTACGATGCCTGTGATTAGCCAGAGCGCCCCACCATGGAGACAGGACGCACCTTATTGGCCAATCAAGTCTTATTTAAAAATCCGGGAGGACGGAAAGCCAAATCGGATTGCTTTAAGATTTCGATTGCTTCTCTATGTCTTCTTGGAAAAATATTGTGTGTTTTTGCGATGACGGCTGTTTTATCAAATAAAATGTTATGTCCTATTTCCATATGATGTTCAGCTAATGCTGATTGCGTAAAATGTTTTATCTTGACTTTACTCTTATGTTCCTTTATACGTTAGCTCACCGCTCTCCCGATTTCTCCAACATAGATCATCTTTGCCACAAGAACAAGGGATTATATATACTCCGAAATCACTAAGAGGTTCCTTTTTGTCTTTAGGGTTGTTTAGAAGTTGTTCTATTTTTGCAAGTGGTTTAAATATGGTTTCGATGTTTTGTTTGTTGAGAATTCTTCCTATTTGTTCTGTGACACCTTGGATATAAGGTAGGACGGTGGTCGTTTTTCTCTCATTTTCTTTATTAAGTTGTTTTGAATTGTTTTCTTGGCTGTCCAAGCCAAGTTCTAGCTTTTGCCCTTTTACTCTACGCGAGGTTTCTGTCCTCGCTGAGCCTGCCTTAGGACACCTGCTTTATTCTTTGACAGATGTACCGCCTCAGTCGAACTTCCCGCCTGGCAATGTCCTCGAATGGGATCACGCGGGAGTATGATCGGCGATCGGCCGAAGCCTCACACCACTCTTACACGCTTGGTTCTAGAACCAATCCTATTGTAAATTACCTTTATCTGTTATTGAGAAAGCTCCGTCCTATCCTACATCCATGGTGTCACAGAAAAAATAGGAAGAATTCTCAAGAAACAAAAAATCCAAACCATATTTAAACCACCTGCGAAAAATAGGACAACTTCTAAACAGCCCTGACAAAAAGCCACCTCTTAGTGATCCAGGAGTATATAAAATCCCTTGTTCTTGTGGCAAAGTCTATATTGGAGAAATTTCACGCAATATAAATAACACACAATATTTTTCCAAGAAGACGTAGAGAAGCAATCGAAATCTTAAAACAATCCGATTTGGCTTTCCGTCCTCCCGGATTTTTAAATAAGACTTGATTGGCCAATCAGGTGCGTCCTTTCTCCATGGTGGAGCGCTCTGGTTAATCACAGGCATCGTACAGAGTATACATAAGAACAACATAACCTGATACCTCAGATTCAAGTCAGCCCTGAAGAAGTGAACTGCAATGTTCACGAGACGTCGGCAAAATTCCTAGTTTCGTACATGATTGAAACCCGAAATATCTCTTTTATCATTGCTGATTCGTTGTTTGATTCAAATATTTTTCTTCTCAATTACATCCCGGATAGCACAAAAGTCTCCCTAAACATTCATGGAACATTTCAATGGAAGGTTCAGAGAATTCCGAGAAATGTTCCAAGAAGGTTCCCAGAAGTAAGTAAATGTCTGTGTATCCAGGAAGAGTCATAAAATGTTTATGAATTCATTGCATTAATTCAATTTACATAGTCCGAATATTTTCCACGAATATTTTTGGAACCTTCCTTGATGCGAGCACAATTACCTACTTCCCGGAACCTTCGCGGAATTTTCATGAAAAATTTTCGCACTAAATAAAATTATTTAATAAAATGTTTTTACGAACATTCCCGAAACCTTCCTTGATACGCGCACGTTTACCTACTTCCGGGAACGTTTCTGGAACATTTTTCTGAAATCTCCGAACCTTCCATTACAATGTCCAGGCAAACTTTTGTGCTATCCGAAAAATTATGAAATTATAAATACAATCAGTATAATAAATTCACACACCTGGTTTTGAATACAATAGGTTTTCTGGTTTGAGATCACGATGGGCTATATTCATGTCGTGAAGGTGTTTTACTGCCACACAAATCTCATACATTATTTGAGCTGCTTCTGTAGTCAAGAACCAAAAAATGTTCATTAAGTTATATTTCATTATATTTTTTTACGTGAATTATTTACCTCTCTCCGTAAAAGGACCGTCTTGACTATCCTGTCTGTCTTGTATCCTCTGAAAAAGTTCTCCACCTTCCATGCTGGAAAGATAAATATTTTATAACATATCTCTTTATTTTAATTTAAAAAACTTTTTTTTTATTTTTATTTTATGATAACTTTCTCCTTATTTTAGCCTTGACTTTCTATTACTTTGATTAGCATTTGAAGTAAATACGAATCAAATATGATTGGAAGTATTTTGAATAGTTCCAAAGAGAATGAGCACGCGAATAATTTGGACTTTTAATAGAACATTGAGCTTACGCAATATGAACTTACCATTCCATGACAACAAGCAAACATTTGTTTCCACTGTACGAATTTTCGTACACGTCTTTAATATGAACAATGTGTCTACAATTTGAAGCTCTCCAGTGCAACTCCACTTCCCTTCTTGCTTTTACACAATCATGTAAGACCTGCAAATTAAAAAAACGATATTTATTAATAAACCATTCAAAAATAATCATTAAGATACAATAATTGTAGAAGAGGAAAAATGATGGCACAATAATGAAATTAATAAAAATGATATCCAGTAAATATACCTACAGAAAATTAAATTATTCTTCGCATTATAAAAGGCAATTGCAGGTTGCAAATAAAAAAGGATTCTATTTAAAAATTTAAAAATGTGCAATTTCGAAGAATTTCAAATTTGCATTATATGTACTACTTTAGACGCCTTAATTTGAAATTTGGTTTTTATTGTAAAGATATTAAGTATGTATTTGTATACTTTCAAATTATTACATACAAAATTGTCAGATTTTTATGATTAAACAATTTAAAAGTAAATAATTCAAACGCTTACACATTAGAAATTGCACAATTTCTAATGTTTTATAAAAAATTTGTTTCACTTTTCAAAGATGGCACTAACACAATTGTTAAATTATAAATGTAAACGTTTCGAAATTTTCATGCATTAATTTCTCAATTCGTATGATTTTTAAGTTGTTCATTTTTAAAGCTTTGAATAGAAAATGCTTGAACTTCGAATTTTGTATCAAAAGAAAAAAATTAATATGACGCATGAAGTAAAACATTTGTCTAGGCACATTTGATTGAAATAATTATGATGCCATCTTGAAAACGATCTTTTTATGTCGAAATTAATTAAAGCATGCTTGGCAGTTGGCACAAGGAAATATAGGGCTAAATACGGTTTCAGTTTCAGTGTGAGATTGATACCAAGCAAATAAATTTTATTCAGGAACTGAAAAGAGAGAAAGTAGTTTTCACTTCTTCTTATTATTATAAATTGTATTAGAATACGCGCATTTTTGCATATACTGTAAATATTCAATTATAAATTAGACCGACTCTAGGATCACCCAAATTTGGTTATACATTTTTGGGCGATTCAATAAAAAATTGACTGGCTATTCAGGCTTTTCTTTTGAATGTATATGGTATAAAACTTTCAAAGATTTAAAACTGTGTACAAACAATTTGGAATATTTCACTCTAAAATTATTCAAATATTAACAAAATTATGTTCATTCAAAATTGTTCAATTTTCAGCAGTATAGTAATTTCCAAATTTCAATTTACAATAGCATTACGATTCCATTTAAAATTTGGTTATTTTCAAAACTTTCAATTGAAGAATATCATAATAAAATGAACCAATAACCCGCATTTGGTCCATTTATTAAGAAGATATAACAAATATAGTGAAATTTCTATAGAATCGGACCAACTTATCACCATTAGAGTGAACATTTTTGCTGGCATAGTATATATAATCGAAAATCAATTAACTTTTATGGTAACATACGGAAAACAATCAGATTTTCCTCTCACTTTGATTCTTGACTAAACAATAAAAAGATAAAACAGTGAAAAACATCGATAAAAGAAAAAGATTCACGACTTTTGCCAGTCCGCTAGACACCTTTTTTATACTTAAAATGCTTTCTGTGTAAAAGCACTTAAAATTATCCAATTTTAAAAGTTTTAATAAATGTTGAAGCCACCATTTAGGGACAACGAAATAAGATTTTTATAATTACTGAAGAATAAAATGTAATAATCAAGTAAATTCTGTGCATTGATCAGAACAGGTGTTTTTACATAAAGGTGTGCAGCTTTTCGAGAATTGATGTAGAAATTGATCTATTTTGAAACAAGCTGTCAAACTAAAGTCAGCCGTAAAGAAATAATAACTGAGCACGTTCCATGGACACCTGAAAAAAAACTTGAACAGGTGGGTAGACTTTGGAATGTTTATGTGTGTATTTAAGAACGAAGATATATGACTGCTAATATTCAAAACCGGATTGCGATTAGTGCAAATACGAGGAAGTTTAGTAAACTTCCGCGTACAAGGAATTCATCCTTATTTTGAATAGCAATAAAATAAATCTCCATTCTAATCCTTATTCTGTTCAGAAAATAAAAAAGAAGATGGATACAGTCTGTGAATTCGAAATTTAAATTTCAATTTTTAATTCACTCAGTTAAATCAAACAAATTTACAAATCAAATGAAAAATTTGTATAGAACAATAAAGTCCTTAATCAACTTTCATATCCATTTCTTTGAACGTTATACTGTTGACGCACATTTCTCAGAAGAAAAAAACTAAAATCTTATCGGTCATGCGAGATAATTAAGAATCGGTTTACAAAAATAAATACATCGACGTTTCGACAAACGCTTGACAAAAGTATTAACTTTATAGCTAGAAATTGAATAATTTTAAATCTAACAACAATGAATACTAATTATAATTATATAGTATTATCTTGACACTATAATAGTATTTAAACCGTCTAGATAACTGCAAAGGCATAGACAAATATTTTACTTTTTATTTCATCAAGTAACAGAATTGTACAATTTAACATTCTTATATTTTGAAGGTCAACATTATAAAATTGTTCAACTTTAAAAATTTGACATTTGTTGACTCATGAAATCGTTTGTAAAACATAAAAATTATGAATAAAGCGTATCAAATAATATATTTGATTTAAAATAATAAAAACGGCTTTTTAATTTCAAGGTTAATAACTCACCAAAGTGATCAAAACATTTTAACTAATGGTTTCATCTGCGAATTCGTCAAGGAAATTAATAGTGACAGCATTATTTAGTATACTGACGTGCCTTTGGCAGCCATGCAATTTAATGCCAATTATCATTGATCAAGGTGGGAACGATTCCAGACACGGGACTTCTACGAATTGTCTTCAAATTGAACGATTTTCACAAAGCTACATCTATTTAGTTATTTTCTTAAAAGCTGACATTTACTATTAGTATAAATAATTTTCAATTATAACTATATTTATTACAAAATACTCCTTTCCGTAAAGGCGTATATTAAAAATACGATATTTATTTGAAAATATGTTTCGAAATTATTTTATATAACCAACCCTTTAAAATTTAACCAAAATAATTTGGTTTTTGGTATACATTAAGATGAGAATGTAAAAAGGAGATCTAAATTATTATTAAATTAAATCAATTCTTTTAGTGCATTCTATTCATTCTATTCAGTACAGAACTCTGAGTTGATCAAAGTACTTTTCTAAGTAAGCTAAAAATTAATAATTTAAAAGCCACAAAAATTACATATCAGTTGAAAGCTTTCAGATTTTCAAGAAATTGGTTAATGACAGATACAAAAAGATTATAGTGTAAAAAATGATAACATATTTTAAAAGTATTTCAAATTATTCAAAAGTCCTATTAAATTATCGCAGGCTTCACAGTCTTTCCCCTTTTTATGGATTGAATTAATTTTATGGAACTGAATTAATTGAACCCAATAATAAAATCCAACTATTTTTGTTTAAAAGTTCATTGTTGTTGTTTGAAAAGTCTATAATTATTTTCTGGTTGACAATTTTTTTACTTGATTCACAATTTCATTATTTATTGAAAACTTAATTTTTTCGATGAAAATTCAACTATTTTCGTACAAAATTCATTTATTAGGTTGAAAATTAACTTTTTTTGTTAAAAACTGAGCTGTTTGGTAGAAAATTCGTTTTTTTACTGAAAAATTAAAAAATATGTCTGAGCTTACTTTCTATCTTAAATGAATGATCTTCTTTGGTTGAAAATTAACCTTTTTGTTGAAATTTCATAATTTTTTATTGAGAATTCATAATTTTTGTGTTCAAAATCAACTGTTTTGTAGTGAACTCGTCTTTTTGGCGTAATATTTAATAATTTGTTTAAAAAGATTTAATTCTAACGAAAAATCTTTTTTAGTTGAAAATTGATCTTTTTGGTCCGAAAATTCATATTTTTGGTAGACATTTTATCTTGTTCGTTTAAAAATCTAACTTTTTGGTTAAGGATTTATTCATTTTATTGAAAATTCCTTTTTTTGGTGATTAAAATTGTTTTAAATTAAAATTTATAATATTTCTTGGATGAAGTATCAAATACAGTGAACTCTTGCCAATTTCAAGGGCCGCGAAACGCAAACATTTTCATATCTCAAGACTGTAGGGGCAATATCAAGGGGTAGAGATATCAAGAAGGTTAGTATTGTTGGCACATCTTGACAGGAATGTTAAAGTAAGTTACAGAGGTCTGCATAGTAATATTCCTCAAGTGTAGAATGCATTTCGGCGATTCTGTTCCATCCTTTTCTCGGTTAAAGTCCTTTCATTTTCACGAAATACAATCAACTATCCAAAATTTGAGGTTTAGAGTACCCGATATACTACATTCAAACCAACTAGGGCTTCCCCTCTTTATCTATGGGAGATGAAATTCAATATGGCTTTTGAAATGTAGTTGCTTATAATTAAATATATCAGTGTAAATAAACTTTAAATATGTTTAGTGCTTATATACGAAAGTAAATGGAAGGCTCCGTGGTCTAATCATGTCGACTGACATTTTTTTCGGAATAGATTTTATTGTATTTTCTGGAACATTTTTTATATGCAGTTAATATTTAGAGTATAGGTTGGCGGTCTAAATCTGTTAACTGCTTATGACGTCTTATAGGAAATCCGTGCTTTTCCTCACAGCGGCTCAGTGTGCTCGTAGAATAGGCCAGTCAGACACATGACAGGATGTGTGCAATTAAGCGTATGTGTGTGTCTAAAGTTTTTGATAGCTACTTTCACGTCATGTTCGATTTGGCTGCAACACGCTCTAAAGACGAAGGTGAGCGAGGCGTATCTATTACTAACACTCACCAAATCTTTGAAATTAAATTAAATTTTTGCAAGCAATTCTATGTTCAGCTTGCGATTAAAAAGATTTTGATATATATAAAACTTGCCCGCAGCTTGAAAAACAACGCAGAAATATGCGAACCCGCGAAATACAATAGAAAACCACCGGTAGAACACTGCAGATAACTGGCTTAGACCGCCGGACCCCTTGTAGATAACATATGAATAGCTTCTAATTGACATATTAGGTTCAATTTTGAATAAAATGTTATTGCAAGCACATCCGTTTTCGGCTTGCGATTCCAAAGATTTTGACATATATAAAACTTGTCCGCAGCATGAAAAACAACGCAGAAACATGCGAACCCGCGAAAAACAATAGAAAACCAGCAGTAGAACACTTCAGATAACTGTCTTAGACCGCTGGACCCCTTGTAGATAACATGTGAATAACTTCCAATTGTTATATAACGTTCAATTTTGATTCAACTGTTATACAAATAACGTGTATTATTATTCTCTGGTAAGTGAACAAAGAACATTTTACAGTTTAAAAAACATTGAAAATTGCAAAAATAAAAAACGATTTTCCTTCACGGTTTAAAATTTTTGAAATGTCAGTTAACAGGTTTAGACCGAGGACCCTTTAATTATACTTTAATTAGAAATTATGCATACATTGGTATACATGTTGAACTATGGTAAACCTAAACTCGCTTAGAAAAAACCAGCCAGACATTATAAGGGATTCTTATTAAACCCTAAAAAATTATTTAACAAATTTTTAACAGCCCCAGAAAAATAGAGAACAGGAACTCTTCAGAATACAGTTCCAAAACCTAAAATACATTTCTGATTTTAAAATTCCTTTCCATACATGTGGAAGAATAAATCGAGTATTTATGGCCTAATAAAATTAAGAATTTGAAGTCAACAATCTAATTTATGAGTCATATAATAGAGTCCATGTTTCTTTGATATTTTTTTAAGTTTTTTAAATTGCTCGTGGTCAGCTGGTGGATTTGTGATCAACGCATGCGTGTTCACGAACTCATAACATATTGTGTAAATAGCTTAAACACTAACTTAAGTCTTTCAAAGGCATATAGCATAAATGACACACATGAAATTGAGAAATATACTTATTTCCTATTACAACTATACGCACATTCAACCAACTATGTGCTTCACGTGCCAAGTTGTAAAGGAATTATAGCTGACGAACAGAAATGCAACGCGAAGCAGTTAGCAATGTGCAAACATTGCAAATCCTGTAAAACAGTTTTTGATTGCCCATTATAGATCATACCCGGAAATCAATAATTTTCAAGGCATCAACGGAACCGGATTTTCGAAAATACACATAAGAAAAACAAACAATATTTTACGCTTAATCATATTTACGGCCTCCATTAAAAAATCGAATTACTAATTATTCGATTAGAGTTTAAAGCATGAATTATTTTAGTTTTTAGAAATTATTGAGCTTAATGGTATAATATTAATTTAAAAAACATTTGTTCTAACTCTAATTTTCTTACAAAACTATTGTACAATATGAATTTGGAAACTTTAAATTTTACATAATTTACAATCTCAAGCATAAACAATACAAGAAAATAAAATAAAATTTCGTAAAATATGTTTATGTACGTTGTTTGCATAATTAAAACATTTGAAGGGCTGGATATTTAACAATTTCAACGTAAGTAATCAGAATTGAACAAAACAATTTTTGTATAAAATATTTAAAGATGAATAATTAAAAATTTTAAAATGGTTCAAATTAAACAATTTTGAAGTAGACTTAATGTTATAAAATCTTGAACGATCTCTAAAAAATAGTTTCAATTGAAGAAAATGAAACTTTTAAATAAAACTATGTATAGAAAAATATAATGCTTGAAAAGCCTTCGATTTCATTAATCTGACTTCAGATTTGCTTCCGGTAGAGTCCTGAGAATTTATTTCCGTTTCGTGATCAATTTCAAATATAAAACGATTGAAGGTTTTATGCATATACTAGTAATATAATGGAAGCGCTGAGTTTATTTTAATTCAAAAGCTAGATATACTTTCTATGAAAAATAAAAGCCCAGGAATGCACAAGTTTCTTACACATTTCATTGAATCGAAAAGGGGGAACCCTCATTCAGAAATAATGTAAGGATGATTCACCACGAGGAAGAGCGAGTGCATCTTTCGCACTCCTAATGGGATTTTTGGTTAGAAAGTTATAAATATCTTAGCAGATGCTTTTCATTTCAAAGTTTTTAAAAATTTGAAAAAAGAAACCTACTTGTATCACAAAGACAAAACAATATTGAAATCTTGAAAGAATTTAACATTTAGGATCAACTAGGACAATAAATTTAATGTCAATCTCGACTATAAAACTAATTTATTTTAAGTACTTTGTGGCACAATTGAAAATTCCTACTAGTAAATAAATTTCGTTCTTTGGCACAAAGATTTTAGACACACACTTTTAAGTCGTAAATTCAAATTATTTAAGACACACTACATTCTATACTTATGCAATTTTCCCGTCCCGGAAAACATTAATTTAAAAAAAAGGACAATACGTTTGAACATGATTTTTATTTTTTTAAAAACATACTGTATAGAAAATAGTCAAATTAATCAGGTCCGTTAAGCTGTCAGGACCACATTGCGAAAATGGAAATTGAAAAACCGGTGGTCATGCTAACTTAACGTTAAGCTAGCAGAACCACACATAGAAAAAAAAACAAATTTCAGAAAACCTTTATAATTAAGGGCTCTATAATAAGGGCTCACTTAATTACCTATTGCTTAGTTTAATTTTCCGCAATTTTTAGAAAAAAAAACCTGTGGTCATGCTATTTTAACGTTAAGCTAGGAGGACCACAAACAAAAAATAACTTAGGCAATATTTCTTTGCACAATAATTAAGGGCTCACTTAATGCCCTATTGCCAAATTTGATGCTTCGCATTTTTTTAAGAACACCTGTGGTCCTGCTAACTTAACGCTAACCTAGCAGGACCACACATAGAAAAAAATTACTCAGGCAATATTTATTTGCTCTATCATTTAGGACTCATGGTGGTCTTACTTAATGTCCTATTGCCAAATTTTATGCTCCGCAGTTTTGAGAAAATAACCTGCGTTCCTGCTAGCTTAAAGTTCAGCTAGCAGGACGACACATAGAATAAAGTTGCTTAGACAATATTTCTTTGCACAATAAGTTAAGGCTCATTAGGTCTAATTTAATGCCATATTGCCAAATTTGATGCTCCGCATTTTTTTAAACAACCTATGATCCTGCTAGCTTAAACTTAAGCTAGTAGGACCACACATAGAAACAAATTACTTAGGCAATATTTCTTTGTTAAATAATTTCTGGCTCATTGAGGGCTCACTTAATGCCCTATTGACAAATTTAATGCTCTGCAATTTTAAGAACTAAATCGGTGGTCATGCTTATGCTTATGCAATGTTTCTTTGCTCTGTAATTTAGGGTTCATTGAGGGCTTACTTAATGCCCTATTGCCAAATTTAATGCTCTGCAATTTTTATTTAAAAAGCCTGTGGTCATGCTAGCTTAACGTTAAACGAGCTGGACCGCACATAGAAAAAAATTGCTTAGGCAATATTTTTTTACTCCATAATTTACGACTAGCAGAACCACAGGCGTTTAAAAAAATGCGGAATATTAAATTTGGCAACAGGGCATTAAATTAGCCCTAAATTACAGAGCAAAGAAATATTGCCTAAGCATTTTTTCCTCTGTGTGGCCCTGATAGCTTAACGTTAAGCTAACATGACCACAGGTTTTTTCTATCAAATTTCGGAGCATTAAATTTGTAAATTGGGCATCAAGTGACCCTAAATTATAAAGCAAATCATTTTGGAGAAAGTGTTTTTTTTCTATGTGTGATTCTGCTAACTTAACGTTAAGCTAGCATGACCATCGGTTTTTTTTTGTTTAAATTGAGAGCATTAAAATTGTCATTAGAAATTAAATTAGCCGTAAATGAGCGCTAAATTCCCCATAGGTATTTATAGTCCATTTTCTTAATGTAGTCCTGCCAGCTTAACGGACCTAAGTTAATCGCCATTCGTCTACAAAAAAGGGTTTCGTAACCTATTTAATGAAGTAATTAAAATAATATCCTATGCTATTTGATCGTATCATATCCAAAGTATAACGCTGTTAAAAATGTTTGCAAACTTATTATACATTTACTATATATTTGTATAATAAATTGAAAACCTTAGTATACGAAATCGCGATTAAGAGACTATATATATTGAATTCCATGTACCACATATTTATCATTTATTAGAAGAGACAGATACTTGCACTTTTCACAAATTAAAGATAATTTCGGCAGTTATTTTCAATTATAAATGATAAAACATAACATTTTTTCCAGATAAACATAAATGATACTGTTTTTTAAGTGTAAAGTTCAAATAAGAAAATAATTAGGAAACCTAACCCCCCAAGAACCTACTCACGTTAAAATGCTAACATTCGCAGCGAATTAAAAAAAATCCACCCGTACGTTGCACTTTAATTATAAGTAACTATTTAGTCGACGAAATTAAGGTTATTACTCTATTTTTTAATATTTGACAAGATTTAAAGACATCAACGAACTTTGTGTTTTAACCCACTCTGTTTTACCGACTTTTAACATACATGTATATTAATTTTACAACATGATAGTATATTAAAATTAATGTACCGTATATGCAGATGACTTTACTCGCGTGTATATTAAATTTCAATCAGATTATTTTAACAGTGAAGGGTTTCAGCCCTAGCCTACGAAATCCTACCAATGTACTATTATAAGTTTCTCAGGTTATTTAATTATTATAAAAGGAAATGCAGTAATCATAAAGTCACAAAAAAGATAAAAGCATTTCATAAATTTGATTTGACAAAGATGAAACCCTCAAGAGATATCCATTATGTATGAATTATGAAGCAATCGTAATTATCCCATTTTTTATGGTGAATAAAAATAAGCACTTTTCATTGAAAGACTAATAGAATACGAGAAAGGTGGATGTTCTTCAATTACATTCGTTGACTATCAGTAATTAGATTCCAGAAAATGATATTGAATTTGGCACATAAAAACGCTAGTGATGAATAAACAGAGAAAAATGTATAGATAAATGTCTGCCAATGCAAACTAAGATCACTCAAGAATGAAAATTAGCACGAACATTGAAAATAGAAACATGAGAGGCAACCATATATGATAACTAACATTAAAATAAATTGGAGGCTAAATAAACAAATCAGAATAAATAAATTACTGGGATTTTTAATGATTAAAAAATTTGATATTGTTATAGATGATGAAAATAATTTAAAGATGAGTGACTAATAATTATACAATTAGAATTTATTTTTAGCTTGAGCAGAGAGTATACGATTTTTGAGGCTTCCCACATAATTTAAAAAGTGCTTATATTTCTTGTTAGGTTGATGACCTCACACAGGAAAGTTCAGGTTGATGTATATGAAACTCTGAGTCATCAGTTTCACTTCATGTACACTTACCCAACCAATTTTTATTTAGTTAATTTTCAAATTTGGAATTTCTGGAACTTCAAAGCCCAATTTAAATGCTATAAAAATGGAACACACTTAGGTGATTTTAGACTGGATTTAGTTAAAAGTTGAATGGCTTATTTTTTAACTTTGAAAGCTCGGTATTTCTAATTTATGTTAATTTAAAGCAATTTGAATTAGGATATCTTTCCAGTGCGAATAGTTATAAATTTTAATAAATAAATTTTTAATTATGAAAAAAATTTCCTTTCGAATAATGATTATTTAATGTTTTAAACAAAACATTCTTCTGTGAATCTAAGGCACGATGAATTATATCTCAATTAGTATTCAGCATAAATTTTATTGCAAATAACTGAATGTATCACTTCTTTTCTTACATAATGATTCACAATAGATTATTGTTGCTTCAAAAGAAAACATCTTCTACCAATCAATATCAATCACAGAATAAATCAACATTTCAGCATTAACACTACATTTATTGATAAATATAATTTCTCGTAGGAATTATTAGAGTAATATTGTTTATTTGCAATATTGCGATGTCCTTGGCGCAAAATTTGCTAATTTTTGACAAAAAACTTGAAAAAGTCCTGAAATTTTGAAAAAAGCGCAAAAATTTGTATTGTCATTTTTTTTAAGTTTTCATCAATATTTTAGTAGTTTTTAGCTTATTTTAAAAATTCAGATTGATTAAGGGCTGAATTAATTATTAAATTTACTTATTAAGGGCTGAAATGTTGGGAAATTGTTCAAAGTATATAAAGCCACGTCTGCCTAGCCCTTTTTGGTTTTATTTGGTTTAAATAATGCATTTTTATTAATACTAATTTTTTTTGAAATTGAAGTTAATATTGTGGAATTTTGAAATCCGACTTTTGTAACAAATATGTCACTCTACCCTCGAGAAAGGATATAAAAACAGGGGAAGGGCTCCTGGAAATAACTCAAGTATAAAAATATTGTCGCCGCGGGTATCAGAATCGCCCCTGTTTAGTTTTAAAGAACTTAATTTAAAAACGAGTTTAAAAGTTCAAATGGCTATAAAAGGTTTCTGAAAGCGGGAAATAACCAGAAATTGCTTTGAAATGTCAGTGACCACTGAGCACTTTGTGAAAATTGAAAGGTTAATGATTTTGGATAAATATAATATTAAAGTTATATGTATCCATTGATCAATGCCCAAAGACAATTTTTTTGTAATTAAATCATAACAAAAAATACAATATGGAAATAATCTGCTCTATATGTAACAGAAAACATGATTCAGGTATTTGAGGATGTTGGCATGTGGGTTGAACTCAGATAGTCAGATGTTTGACACAGTCCAACTTTCACGTCAATATTACAAAGTGCGTGGCTGATACTCATACTCTGCGGTGAACCGTAAGCTTGGAATCACCGTGTGAGAAATCACTGGGTATAAATAGAAGATGACTCGTGGTCTGGTCCCGCTCGGACATCGTTAGTCGGTGATCCCACTCCTGGTCAGGTATCAATATCGACAAGAGTCGAAAATATTTCACACTTTTAAATGAGAAAATAAAAATCGCCTAACTTCCTAATTACCAAATTCTATCATCAACAATTTTGTATCAAGGAAAATTTTGTCATTTAATTAGATAATCTTCTTGCTGACTCAGATCAACTTTACTCGAAAAAGAGGAAATTAAATTCCTACGATTTTGCTTCAAATGGCTTATATTTAAAGGTGTTTGCGTGATTGTAAATTACCTTTGAATTCAGTTTGAATGTTTCTAAACCTTAATGAGTTTAGTTTCAAATATTTACTCATTTAAAATGTAGGGTCTTTCGTATCTGAATTCATTTAAATTCAAATGAAAAGAATTTCAAGTTATGGTTTGAATCAACTTACAATTGATTTCAAGCTTAAGTGGAAAGAGAATACAACGCACTGGTAAAATGAAAATATATAAATAGTTGTTATTTTTTTTAAGTATGCCCGTCGATTTGAATACTTTTATGAAACAGTAAAGAGAGGAAGTAGCAATGTACTCCTTTTCCCCTCCTCGATTCTTCAACATACGTATACAGTGGAGTCAGCTCTAAAATAAATTGTTTACCTTGAGTGCGTACTTTTCCCTAGTTTTTCTGTCGTAGCATTGCACCACTTTTCCATTGATACCTAGGCCTAGGACATGATTACTGATTTCATAGTCATCTATGATAGATGTGGTTTTTGGAAGGCGTTCGTCAGACCGAGGAATTGGAGGTTCCATACTTTTTTCCTCTGCGTCACTAAATCAGAAAAAAACCACGTCAGTTATTTTTAAATTACGACATCAAATAAATTTTTCATTGTTTATTCTTTAGTTAGAAACATTGGAATTATAAAAATAAACCTAAAAAAATAAATCTACAAAAAGTAAATAAAGTTACAGTAACAAAAAGAATCCATTTCATTAGAGCTGAACTTTATTTATTTTATAATTGCTTTTAATTTCATTGCCAGAATAAAAATCTTAAAATTCGATCACTTTCAATTTTAGGTTATTCGAAACTAAATCGATATTAAACTTTTCTATCAGTTCAGTGACTAGTCTGGATAAGAGAATTATCTGCGATTGCGATTAAGTTCAGCCTCAATTCTCAATTTTAATAAAATCTAGAAACAACTGATTTGAAATTATTGATTAATTAATATAAAAATGTCGCTTTTTGTCTTTAAATAAATAAATTATTCCACCAAATTACGGCATAAAGGACTTTAAACTTATAATTATAGATTTACAACTAATTAAAAAAAAAAGTCATGGCACGTTTCACCTCGGCTTAAATTTAATTTTAGAAAGCCGTAAAGTTATTTATAAGCTCACGATAGATACCCCATCAATCGAAGTGAATTCTTTTTTTATAGGAAGCCCTTTCTCTATACTAAGACATCCCACTTTTTAATAAGAATGACTTTTGAAATTTGCTTGAAAGAGAAATTTATAATTAGGTACTTTAAAAAAATCCTTTAAATTTTTGTTAACAAAAAATAGTAACTGCACATTTGATAATTTGGTATGGACTCTTTAATAATTATTATATACAGTAATAAATCAGAAGTCAAGCGGCTTTAATTTTAATAACATAACCTCTTTGACATTTTTTAAATAATCAATTTAACTTTTAACTTTATCATCAAGACTAAAGGTTATATATTTCTTTTAAAGAGCAGAAACAAAAAAACTATATACGATGATATGGCAAATAATGAACTTTAATAATGGAAACAATCTGTATAACCAATGAACATACCTTTTGACAATTTGTTTTTTCGTCAGTCGACTGTTTGATTTTTCACAGCAAAAAAAGGGCAGAACCTAAGAAGCCGGTACTTTTCCATACGACAATTATTTTGAAAGTAGTCTCGGATATTAACGATAATAAAATACACGAGTCATTCACTGATCAACTTTAAACACAGCCACACACAAACTCGATATTGGCACTTCTTTTATAATTTATCACTCTAGATTTTACTCCAGGCAGTTTTTTTCTCGAATTAAAAACCGAAAGGCTATGAATCACTTTATTTTCCTAAATTAAAACACAAAAACCTGTTTTTCCCTCATGGACTCTTCAACTCTTATCTATCGAATTGTGTCACTCCTGTCAGGTACTTTCTTTGAATAAACTGAATGGAGATCACTTTGTCAGCCGGTGTAAAAGCGATCAAAACCGGACGTTTAATTTGGAATTTAAATTTTCCGTTACAACATTATCATGAATACATTTTTCAGCTTCTATGTCATTTGTTTTTAGAAAGTTGATAACTGCAAAAAAGCTATCACGTTTAAATAACTGATCCCACGATTTTAGTCGACTGAGTTGATAGAACGCAAGCGGAACACAGCTCATTTCCTTCCGCCGTAACGATCGCAGCGCTACTGAATGTGAGAAATTTTGAAAGTTTTTATAGGTCTCTCCAAGGACGTTTTTTGTAATTCGCCCCCCCCCCCCTTTATATAATATATTATTTTTTGAAAATAATTAATCAGAGTAATTTCCCAGGACGTTGGAAACTTCCCAATTTTAATTTCACATCACAAGAGTATGTTTTATAAAAATGTTGTCAGCTATTGTTTGCTAATAGCATGTTCGAAAGTGGGTAAGCCTGGAAGTATCCATCATGCCCAAACAATATACACCCATGCTAAAATTAAAGGCTCATTTAGGCTTATTTAGTATCCAAAATCCAATTTTTGGGTATTTAATTATTTTTATTTCAGGTTGTTTCAAGCAATATATGTTCTCTTGTTATTCATATATCTAAATTCAAAACGTTTTGAATATTTTATTTCCAATTGCTCTTTAAAAAAACAGTCAAGTGTTGCTAAATATTGAAACAATGCTCTTTTTTAATAATTTTTTTTTTATTTGTAATAGGTAAAATGAATAATATTTTAGACTGAAACCGTATTTGCACATCAGATTTGAAAATGAATACAACCTTTTAACGATGACTCTTTTAATTTGAACTTATATAAAAATTAAAAATAGTTTATAAGGTGTCAATCGAACACGTTTACATTTGTTTAACTAATAAGGCTTTCGAATTGTAAAAGTTCAATTTTTAAACTTAAAGATGTTAGAATTACTCATTGTAATCAGAATTATTTCATAATTAGGAATGTTAAAATTTGAAGATAACATCTTTACAAAATATTAAAATCGGAGTTATTTAAAATTTCATTTATATCATGTGATATGAAATTTACGATATTTTAAATGAGTAAACAGATTTTTCTTCTACAAATTTGTAAATCTCCCATTTAAAAAGTAAATATACAGGTATTCCCCGGTTTAGTGACTACTATATTTTAAAAATATTAGTTTTAGGGTAAAAAATTCAAAATTCAATAAGTTCGAAAAAATGAATTTCTCCAATAAATTGTTATCATTTTTTTCAATTTTACTTTTTTTCATGTTAATATAAAACTTTCTAGTGAAATATTCTTGAAGTACTCTAGAAATATTAGTGAAAAAGTATTTTCTCGTAGCATCACTATTTTTAGAGATATTCAAGATTTAATGTTCAATATCACATGAATAATGAAAAAATCGTTTCAAAATCACTGTACATACGCTGCTGGTTTCTTTGATACGACGTTTCAGAAACAAGCAAAAAAATGGCTCATTTTGGCTCATTAACGTACAACATTTGCACCTTTAAAATGACCCTTCTTTCATTAAGCTACTATTTTTTCTTCACTTACTTTTTCAACGTCAAAGCCAGAGGACTCGACTTTTCTCGCCGATAGTAGTGTAATCGACGTCATGACAAAAATATGCTGATTTTTCTTTTAATTCTGCCAAGATCTGAACTTAGAACAAATAAGTCGTAAACATTTTTAAATTGTACAATTGTTTATAAATCCATTGTTTAAATATAAGAAAATATTTAATGTTTAAATCTTATTTCTTCTGAGTTTGAATATTAGCTGAATTCAAAAAAAGGAAATTACCCCGCACAAAGTGTACAAGAAATGGCTTTCAGACGATTTTAATTAATCTTTGTTAAATTGCAGTTATCATCGTCTCGATCAAACATGTGAGTTGGCACAAAGTCCGAAAATCGACATCCTCGAACCATTTGAACAACCTTAGGTGAATAACTTAAAAATGTTTCCTTTGAAAGTTATTGTGCTCTAACGAAGAGGTGCGAAGGCTTTCATGACCTTAAGACATAAGTTATTTTCCATGGTTATTCAAGGTGAACTTGTCCTTTGTTTCTAATATTCAGCCAATAAAGACAAGATATGGATAGGAAATCAATATATAGTCAATAAAAGCAGTACATGAGACCAATGAAGGCAGGACATGAGCAGGATGTTGTCAATATCTAACTAATGATGGCAAGATAAGAGTAGGATATTGACAGTTGCCTATAAAGGCAATACATGAGCATGGCAATGAAGGCAAGACATGAGCAAGATGGCAATGAAGGCAAAACATGAGAAAGACTAAGCCAAGACATGAACAGGACTTAGTCAATATTCACACAATGAAGGCACAACGAAAGAAGTATTTTATCAATATCTAGCCACTGAGGGCAAGACATGAGAAAGAATTCGTCGATATCCATCCAATAAGGATAAGTCATGAGCAGGATGTTGTGAATACCTAGCCAATGAAGGCAAGATATGAGATAGAGTTAGTCAATATCCAGCAAATGAAGACCAGAAATGAGCAGGACTTAGTCAATATCCAGACTATGATGGCAAGACGTTAGTAGTTAGTTAGTTAGTTAGTTAGTTAGTTTTAAGACAGGCGGGAAGCCCCTATGGAGCTCCCCTGGCGCTCCTGCTATAAAGTCTATTGTGCCACGTTCTGCCCGTGGCCACCAAGGCCACGGCCGCATGAAAGAACTTCGGCTTGAGGACAGCGGAGTAGAGCCTTGTAAGCATTTTAGGCTCTATTCCCCACATCAACACAAAAGCTCTCCTACATATCCAAAAAGTCATGACGAATTTCCTGTCTTGGGTCTCCAGGTGCTTTTACCAGTTCAGTTTGCTATCTAGGACTACTCCCAGATTATTAACCGAGTCTGAAATCGTCAGCCTCCCACCTCAAAAATAATTCTTGTAATTCATCGTGAAAATGACCATACTGGTCTTTTTCGGGTTTACCGAGAGCCCTGAGCTATCGCACCATAGCTCTACGATCTGCAGCGACGACCTTGTAGGGCCCATTAACGTTTCCAGGTGAGCCCCCCTAACTAGGATTACAAAGTCATCCACATATCCCTGAGTGTAATACCTCTCTTTATTAAGCCTACGAATAAGGCCATCCACTACCATGCACCACAGGAGAGGTGACAGGACACCTCCCTTTGGGCACCCCCGTGGCACTACTACTTTAACTAGGCCCTTACCCTTACCCCATCTATTTTCAAGTCTTCTTCGGCGTAGCATGCTGCCTATCCAGCTTACCAGCTGGTTTGGCACGCCACACCTCAAAGCCTCTCGACTGATGACTTCTGGAGGAGTATTACTGAAGGCAGCCTCTATACCCAAGAATGTTCCCACAGCATACACCTTTTCTTCCAACTGCTACTCCAATTTGCCCACAACGGCATAGAGTGCCGTTTCTACCGAGCAGCCTGCCTGAAAAGCATGCTGCCCTCTGTGCACCGGTGAGGTGAACAGTACCTCATCCCTGATATATCTTCCGACCAGCCTCTCCAACGTCTTTAGAATGAAAGACGTTAGGCTGATAGGTCTAAAATCTTTTGTAGCAGTGTAGCCCTCCTTTCCAACTGCTTTCTATCCGGCATCCTGTATTATTTGTACCCGATTCCTAACCGGTTGTTTACCGGCCTCTATACGAATTTCGTC
>JAAAKG020005511.1:0-21461 GCA_010014905.2 Druon quercuslanigerum | reverse complement strand
TACTAGATGCTGGATAATGGATTTATTTTTAATCATAAATAATATAATTAAATAAAAAATGGATTCATTTATTTTTTTACCTAATTCCTTTTTTCCCTCTTGAATTCTCAGACGCATCTGAAAATCGAGAATTTTTACCCTGTTTTCCTCGTTTCTCAGAAAGGTTTCGATTTTTTTTAAATTATAAACAACAATAGAAGATATTAGAAAAAAAGACAATTAGCATATTTTTTTAGAAGATAGAGGAATAAATTATGTTAATTAAAATTAGTAATTTTAACAAATTAACAAATCGTTGAATTTTCAAAGAAAAAAATGTTTTTTCAATCGAGAAGATTAATTTTTTAATCTCTGAGATTAACTTTCAACTAAGATGATTATTGTTCAACAATAAAAATTCTTTTTGAACAAAGTAGTTGAGGTTTAAAAAAAATTCAATTTTAAATAAAAAAACAGTTGAATTCGTCTAAAAATAACGATTTTCGAATTATTTTATCTAATCGTTGAATCTTCAAATAAAAAGATGATTCTTTAAAAAACAGTTTAATTTTTCAATAAAAATATGATTTTTCTACTAAAATTATGAATCTTCAACAAAAAAATTAATTTTCAACAAAATAGTTTTTTTTGTGACCAAAACAGATTTTTTAATCAAGAAAAAAAATTTCAACCAAATTGTTAAAATTTCAAGCTAATAGACAAATTTCCAACGAAAAATTTCATTTTCATTAAAATGGAACGAGCTTTAATAAAAAGCGTTAAATTATCAACTAATGAGATGAATCTTTAAACAAGAAATATTTGTCATTCAAAAAGAAAAAATAATGAAATTGTTGAATTTTTTGAGACGAAATTTCAACTTAGATGATTAATATTTATTGAAAACAATTATTTTTTAACAAAGTAGTTGAAGTTTAAAAAAATATTTTAATTTTAAATAAAAAAGAGTTGGATTCATCTAAAATAATGATTTTATAACAAAACAGCTAATTATTTTATCAAATCGTTGAATCTTCAAATAAAAAGATAATTCTTTAAAGAATAAGTTTAATTTTTCAATGAAAATATTAATTTCCTACTAAAATTATGAATCTTTAACAAAAAAATTAATTTTCAACAAAATATTGTTTTTTTTAACAAAACAGATTTTTCAAGCTAATAGACAAATTTCCAACAAAAAATTTCATTTTCATTAAAAAAGAACAAATATTTCAAACAAATAAAAAGATGATAGCTAAAATGATGAATCTTCAAAAAAAAATAATTTTTAACAAAATAGTTTTTTTTTCCAAAACAGATTTTTCAGTCAAGAAAAAAAATTCCAACCAGATTTTTAATTTTTCATGACAAATTTTCAACGAAAAATTTCATGATTATTATAAAGGAACGAATTTTCAAAACAAAAATAGTTAAATTATCAACCAAGGAGATGAATCTTTAAAAAAGAAATATTTTTAATTCAAGAAGAAGAAAAATGAAATTGTTGAATTTTCTGAGATGAAATTTCAACTAAGGTGATTAATATTTAACGAAAAAAAATTATTTTTGAACAAAGTAGTTGAAGTTAAAAAAAAATATATTTCAATTTTAAATAAAAAACAGTTGGATTCATCTAAAAATAATGAATTTCTAACAAAACAGCTGATTATTTTACCAAATCGTTGAATCTTCAAATAAAAAGATAATTTTTTCAAGAATAAGTTTAATTTTTCAATAAAAATATGAATTTTCTACTAAAATTATGCATTTTCGACAATAAAAATAGTTTTCAACAAAATTGTTTTTTTTTCTTACCAAAACATATTTTTCAATAAAGAAAAAAAATTCAACGAAATTGTTAAACTTTCAAGCTAATAGACAAACTTCCAACGAAAAATTAAATTTTCATTAAAAAAGTAACGAGCTTTCAAAAAAAGTGGTTGTTTATTAACCAAAGAGATGAATCTTCAAACAAGAAATATTTTTCATTCAAGAAAAAAAAAAATAAAATTGTTGAATTTTCTTAGGTGAAATTTCAACTAAGATTATTAATATTTAACGAAAAAATTATTTTTTAACAAAGTAGTTGAAGTTTTAAAAAAATATTTCAATTTTTAATAAAAAACAGTTGGATTCATCTAAAAATAATGAATTTCTAACAAAACAGCTGATTATTTTACCGAATCGTTGAATCTTCAAATATAAAGATGATTCTCTAAAAAATTTGTTTAATTTTTAATTGAAATCATTAATTTTCTACTAAAATTAAGAAACTTTAACAAAAAAAAATAATTTTCAACAAAATATTGTTTTTTTATACCAAAACAGATTTTTCAACAAAAATTTTAACCAAATTGTTATACTTTCAAGCTAATAGACAAATTTCCAACGAAAAATTGCAATTTCATTAAAATAGGAACGAGTTTCAAAAAAAGAGTTAAATTATCAAGAAAAGAGATGAATCTTTAGACAAAAAACGAACTAAAACTGATTTTTCATTTAAGAAAGATATTTTTCTAAATTAAATTCTTGAATTTTCAAGCCAAAAAAATAAATTTCCCACAATCGCTTTAAATCATTTTTATCCAAACAGTTGAATTTTCTACAAAAATATTTAAATTTTTAGCGCTAAAAGTCGAAATTTTAAATAAAATTATAAGTCTTCAACGAAAAAAATGAGTTTCCAGCAAAATGGTTCTCTTTAAACTGGAAAAAATGTTCAGTAAAGAATGGAAAAAAATATCAACTAAATTGTTAAATTTTTAAGACAAAAAGAGAAGTTTTCTACTAAATATCTGAATTTTAATTAGCAAATATAAATTTTTAAGAAGTAAGTTAATTTTCAAATAAGTAGTCGAATTTTCAAAACAGAAAGATGCATTTTCAACAAACGAGATTATTTTTCTAACTAAAATTATAAATATTGCACGGAAAAAATGTATTTTTAACAATGCAGTTGAAGTTTTAACCAAAAAAGAACGAATCTTTAACTTGAAAATTGAAACAAAAAAGCAATTTCATAATAGTTTATATTTCAACCAACAAACATTGCATTTGTAAATAAAAAAAATTTCATTCATCAAGGAATAACTAATTGTCCAGTAAAAGTAGATTATTTGGCCAAATCGTTAAATTTTTAAATAAAATGGTTAATCTTCAACAAAAAAATGAAATTCTAACAAGGAAAATTTTTCAATAAAAAAACAAACAATTTAAATCACTTTTTCATCCCGAATATATGTATTTTCAACAATAATGTAAATTTTTAATCAAAACAAAAAAAAAACACTTTCAAGAAAATAGTCAAATTAGCAGCCAAGGCGGTGAATTATTTTTAACTAAAATAATAAATCTACAGCAAAAAAATAAACTTGTGAAAAAGCAGTTTTTCGATCAAAAAAGAATTTTCAGTCAAGCATGAAAAAAAATTGCAAACCAAATTTTAACACACATATATAAAATTTTAATAAACAATAATTCAATTTTTAACTAAATAGTAGATTTTTATTGAAAAATTATGAATCTTTATTGAAAATAATGCATTTTTAACACATTAGTTTTAATTTCAAATAAAAAATAAGAATTTTTAACCAAAAATATAATAGTTGATATTTCAACCAAAAAAGTTTTTAGTTGTAAATAAAAAAAAGATGAATTTATCGAAAAATGAGAAAATTTTACTAAATAATTGATTTTTCTATAAAAAAGAACGATTCTTCAACGAATGAATTAAATTCGTAATTTAAAGTAATGAATCTTTAAACAAAAAAGATTTTTCATTCAAGAAAGAAAAGTTTTTAAAAATTAATTGTTGAATATTCAAGCCAAAAAGACAAATTTTTTGTACAGCCATTTAAATTTTCAACCAAAAATATGAATTTTCAACAAAAAAAGTTAAGTTTCAATCATAAAAAGAAAAAATGTGCAACAATATAAATAATAATATTATCAACCAAAGAGATGAATCGTTAGCTAAGAAAGATTTTTCAGTGAAAAAAAAACAATTTTAAATAAATTGTTAAATTATCAGCCTAAATGACGAATTTTCTATAAAAATGTTAAATATTTAACTCGAAAATGTATATTTGCAAGAAAAAGTTCATTTTCAACCAACAAAAAAAACAAATCTGAACAAAATCATCAAATTATCTACCAAAAAGATGAGTCTTCATCCAAGAAAGAAAATAAATTTTAATTAAATCGTTAAATATTTAAGCAAAAAGACGAATTTCGACAAAAAAGTTGAACATTTAACTTGAAAATATGAATTTTAAACAAAACAATAAAAAAATTTTTACAAATTTTATTAAATTAAATAGAAAATCTTGCTAAATTGTAAGCTTTTTCCATTTAGTGTACTCACAAAGTTTTTAATTTTTTTAAATTTAATAAATTTTAAACTTTAGAAGACTTTGAGAAATATTTAGCAAACTTTAGTTTAAATTATTTTTAATTTAAATCAATTTCTATGTTGAATTTACTGATAAGTTTTTACTTGCCGGAATTTTAGGTGTCGATTTTTGAGGGCAATGTGACGTTTTTCAAAAAAAAAAAAAAATTTGTAATGTTTTTTCTAAACATTCAAAATAATAAAAAAGTTTTGAAAAAAAATTCTTATACTGATGAAAAAGTGGCGCAATCCAGTGGAATATGCTAAAAGCTGTTGGATGTCTCATTATTAAAAAATAATTTGTTTTTGCACAAAATATACAAACAAACAAAAATATAAAAAAGATACAAACTAGAAAAATTAATTAATACAAATTTTCTGAGCAATTTATCGAGAATTTTGTCTAATTTGGAACACCTTAATATTAAATAATCCTGATTTAAAAATTGTTATTATTTTTTTCTTAAAATCTTTAAATATGAACTGGTGAGTTAATAGCTTATTTCTTGCTTCAATAATTATTTAAAATGAAGTAATGCCAAAATTTAACTATATTTTTTATTTAAATAAGGTAACCGATTTTTTTTGACTGACTCAATTAGTGAAATTCGACTAGCAATTAGTTAACGAACAACTGATTTAATCAATGACTAACTCTATGCTTTTTAAATAAGCCTTTACAATTAATTCAGTTTTACATCAAAATATTAAAATTTTGAGAAATGTTAAGTAGTTGAATTTTGAATATTTAATTTTAAAGCTTCTGGTTTGAGAATTGCATAAAAATGTCACGATTTTTTGTCAAAAATAAAGATTCTCTTTTCAATATTTGTTGAATATCGTTTTTTATTCCTAAATTGTGAAAAAAGTGCTCTCAACCTCTACTGGGATCTGAACCTGATCTCGTCTCTCCGCAGCTTAGTCCCTAAGAGCATCAGACCGGCAATATGGAAGACCTGGGTTCGAATCCCCGCAGATATTGAGAGCAAATTTTTCACAATTTAGATTTTTATTTCAGTTTAAAAAAGAAAATCAGGAATCATTTTTCCAAAGAAATAAAAAGAAGCAAGATAAGTTGCTTGGATAGAATTCTTCATCAGTTTTTCAAAAATTTTCGATTCATAGATTATTTTGCAAAATGTCGTAATTTGTGTGTTAAAAATCGATTTTTTAATTATTAGCCATAGCTTTAGCTTACAATATTTTCAGACCATGGTAACAAAATTTTAGAAAAATTCTGTTGGACAAAATTCTCGAGAAATTTCTCAGAAAATTTGTATTAATTAATTCTTTATTTCAAAAACGTCACATTGCCCTGAAAAATCTACACCGGAGTTCCTGTAATAAAAAACTTACACTGAACAGGACAGTTCGAAATTTGATAGATTTTTGTTTGAGTAACTTTTTTTTGTATTTTTGCGGTGTTTCAGAATTAAATATTTTTAGTGATTTGAAACGATTATTGAATTAGATAAACATTTTTATTAGGTAGTAAAAACTCGTCAGTAAAATCAAAAGAAAAATTGATTAAAATTAAAAAAAATTTAAACTAAAGTTTGCCAATTATTTCTTAAAGTCCTCTAAAATTTCAAATGTATTCAATTTTAAAAATTTTAAAACTTTGTTAGTACATTAAATGGAAAAAGCTTAAAAATTAGCAACATTTTCTATTTAATTTAATAATAATATAAAATAACGACGGTTATTTGAAGGCTCTTCTCTATTGATAGTCTTTTTAATATTCTGTAATTAAAAAAAAAATTTTTTGTTGAAAATTCATATTTTAAAGTTAAAATGTTAACTTTTTTGTAGAAAATTTGTTTTTTTTTGCTTGAAAATTAAACGATTTGATTAAAATTTGTTTTCTTTCTTGGATTAAGATTTATATTTCTTTTTGTTGGTGGAAAATTCATCGTTTAAGCTGATAATTTCAAAATTCAATTGAAATTGTTTTTTTTGTTTACTGAAAAATCTTTCTTGGTTTAAGATTCATCTTTTTGGTTAATAATATTATTATTTATGTTGTTGCAAATTAATTTTTAAAAAATTTCTTTCTTGGCTGAAAAATCTTTTTTCTTTAAAAATTCATTACTTTTATTGATAATTTAATTCGCATGTTGAAGAATCTTTCTTTTTCATAGAAAAATTCATTATTTATTAAAAATTCCTCATGTTTCGATAAATACATCTGTTTTGGATTTAAAACTAAAAACTTTTTTGGTTGGAATATCAACTATTATATTTTTTGTTAAGAATTCTTATTTTTTACTTAGAATTTAAACTTCTGCGTTAAAAATGCATTATTTTTGATAAAGATTCATAATTTTTTCAGAAAAATGGACTATTCAGCTTAAAAATTGAATTGTTTATTAAAATCTTATATGTGTGGGTTAAAAATTGGTTTATTTTTTTTTTCATGCTTGACTGAAAATTCTTTTTTGGTCGAAAAACTGCTTTATTACAAGCTTATTTTTTTGCTGTAGATTTATTATTTTAATTAAAAATAATTCATCGCCTTTGCTACTAATTTAACTTTTTCTTGAAAGTGTTTTTTTTTGTTAATTGAAAATTTACATTATTGTTGAAAATACATATATTCGGGATGAAAAAGTGATTGAAATGGTCTTGTTTTTTTTATTTAAAAATTTTTCTTGTTAGAATTTTATTTTTTTGTTGAAGATTAACCATTTTATTTGAAAATTTAACGAAATCAAAATATCAAATAATCAAATTGTTTTTATTTACAAATGCAATCTTTGTTGGTTAAAATATAAACTAATAAGAAATCGCTTTTTTGTTTAAAACTCCAACTGCATTGCTAAAACACATTTTTTCCTTTCAAGTTTTATCATTTTAGTTAGAAAAAAAATCTCGTTTGTTTTAAATATATCTTTCTGTGTTGAAAATTCGACTATTTATTAGAAAATTAACTTGTTAAAAATATATTTTCTCTAGTTAAAATCCAGCTGTTTAGTAGAAAAATTCTTTTTTTTTCTTAAAAATTTAATAATTTGGTTGATATTTTTTTATCATTCTTCACTGAACATTTTTTTCAGTTAAAAAAAAACTATTTTGTTGAAAATCATTTTTTTCATTAAAGACTTATAATTTCATTTAAAATTTTGAATTTTTGTTTTGTAAATTTAATTGTTTTTTGTAAAAAATTCAACTGTTTGGTTAAAAATCTTTTAAACCGTTTGTAGGGAATTTATTTTTTGGCTTAAAAATTCAACAATTTAATTTAGAAAATTGTTTTTCTTAAATAAAAAAACGTTTTTAGTTGAAAAGCAACTTTTTTGTTAAAAATTAATTTTTTTGTTGAAAAGTAACCATTTCAGTTACAAATTCAACGATTTGGTGGAAAATTCACATTTTAGTTAAAACTCTTCTTGTATGTATCTATCTTGTACGTTGAAAATTTGTCTTCTTAGGGTGAAAATTTGAATATATTTTTTTTAAATTCAACTATTTGGATAAAAATGATCTCATTTGTTAAAAAATTATATTTTCAGGTTAAAAATTCTACTTTTTTGCAGAAAATTCGTTTTTTGGCTTGCAAATTCAACAATTTCATTTTTTTTCTTCTTAAATGAAAAATATTTCTTTTTTAAATATTTATCTCTTTGGTTGATAAATTAACTCTTTTTTTTTAATTCATTCCTTTTTTAATGAAAATAAAATTTTTCGTTGAAAATTCGTCTATTAGCTTGAAAGTTAAACAATTTTTTTTAAAAATCTGTTTGGTAAAAAAAACTATTTTGTTGAAAATTAATTTTTTTGTTGAAAAATAACCAATCAACGATTTGGTAAAATAATCATCTTTTAGTTAAATCATTTTAGTTAAAAATGTTTCAATTTAAATTCAACTATTTAGTTAAAAATGGACTTATTTGTTAAAAAATTATATTTTCAGGTTAAAAATTCTACTTTTTTGTAGAAAATTTGTCTTTTCGACTTGAAAATTGAACAATTTGATTAAAATTTCTTTTCTTTCTCGACTGAAAAATCTTTTATGGGTGAAAATTCATCTCCTTGCTTCATAATTTCACTATTTTCATGAAAATTTTTTCTTTATACTGGATTGAAAATTCACTTTTTGTGAAATATTAATATTTTTGGGTTGAAAATTAAACTCGTTTGTAGAAAATTCGTTTTTTGGCTTGCAAATTCAACAGTTTCATTTTTTTTCTTCTTGAATGAAAAATATTTCTATTTTAAAGATTCATCTCTGGTTGATAAATTAACTCTTCTTTTTTTAAATTCGTTCCTTTTTTGATGAAAATGAAATTTTTCGTTGAATTTTTTTTTGAAAGTTTAACAATTTTTTTTAAAAATCTGTTTGGTAAAAAAACAACTATTTTGTTGAAAATTAATTTTTTTGTTGAAAAATAATCATTTCAGTTAAAAAATCAACGATTTGGTAAAATAATCATGTTTTTATGGAAAATTCACATTTTAGTTAAAACTCTTCTTGTATGTATCTATCTTGTATGTTGAAAATTTGTCTTCATAGGGTGAAAATTTGAATATTTTTTTTTTAAATTCAACTATTTAGTTAAAAATGATCTTATTTGTTAAAAATTCAGGCTAAAAATTTTACTTTTCTACAGAAAATTTGTCTTTTCGGCTTGAAAATTGAACAATTTGATTAAAATTTCTTTTCTTTCTCGACTGAAAAATCTTTCACGGGTGAAAATTCATCTCCTTGGTTCATAATTTCACTATTTTTATGAAAATTTGTTCTTTTTACTGGATTGAAAATTCACTTTTTGTTAAAAATTAATATTTTTGGGTTAAAAATTGAACTCGTTTGTAGAAAATTCGTTTTTTGGCTTGCTAATTCAACAATTTCATTTTTTTTCTTCTTGAATGAAAAATATTTCTTTTTTAAAGATTCATCTCTTTGGTTGATAAATTAACTATTATTTTTTTTCGTTTCTTTTTTAATGAAAATGAAATTTTTCGTTGAAAATTTGTCTATTAGCTTGAAAGTTTAAAAATTTTTTAAAAATCTGTTTGGTAAAAAAAAACAACTATTTTGTTAAAAATTAATTTTTTTGTTGAAAAATAATCATTCCAGTTAAAAAATCAACGATTTGGTAAAATACTCATCTTTTTATGGAAAATTCACATTTTAGTTAAAACTCTTCTTGTATGTATCTATCTTGTATGTTGAAAATTTGTCTTCTTAGGGTGAAAATTTGAATATTTTTTTTTAATTCAACTATTCAGTTAAAAATGGTCTTATTTTTTAAAAATTATTTGTTAATAATTGAACAATTTCATTGAAATTTTTTTTCTTTCTTGACTGAAAAATCTTTCATGGGTGAAAATTCATCTCCTTGGTTCATAATTTCACTATTTTCATGAAAATTTTTTCTTTTTACTGGTTTGAAAATTCAGTATCAATCTATTATATTATGAATTTTGTATGCCATAAATGAAGTTGCCTTTTCACAAATGGGATCAAGCGAGTCATAGACCTTTGTATTATTTATCTAGTGCACCTGATCGATATATCAACATATATGTATGTATCAATATATTCTAATCAAACTTTTGCAGAGAGTTTCAGACAAATTGAGAACTAAGGGACCTACTTTAAATTAAACGGTACTTTGTTGGTCTATTTCCCATGTAATTTTCTCCTTGAAAATCGATATGGCGACCCCTGGTGACACCCAGGGTCCTAATTTATTACTGTGGTATAAAATTAGGGAAAAGCTCTATTGATCTGTCTGCTCTGCTGGATAATATATTCAATTTGGAAACTATTATTCCACTCTCTAAATTTGAATCAGTAAAATGTAACTGATTATCAGTTAAATTAATATATAAAAATCCAGAAAAAAACCAAGAATACAACGACCAAATTTAAACAACCACCATAAAATTCTCCTATTGTAAAGGGAAAAAAGATCTTTTTTCCTAAAATAGAAAAAAAAAATTTGTTGACAAAAATAAAAAAAAATGAGAAGGAAGGTTGGTTGTTTTATAATTTTCTTTCCTTTTTTATTGTTCTCAACAAATTTTTTCTATTTTTTTCTTTTTCAGAAGAAATTATCTTTTTCAAATTACAAGAGGAGTATTTTTTGGCGGTTTTCCAAATTCGATCGTTGGATTGTTTGTTTTATTTTCAGTAATTCAATACATTAACTTGATTAACGGAATTTAAATAGGATTTTTAATTTTATTCTAATTAAAATTTCTTAACTTTTAAACAATTAAATTTTATTAATTTTTGTAGCAATTTTTTCTTATAAAACGTACTAAAACTAGAAAAATAATGAAGGAATAGAAACTTCCTGAAAATCGAATAAAGAACTTAATCCAAAAGACCTATGAAAAGAAACAAGTGATTTTTACTATTTAAATAATTGCAAACTGCCGTTCACAGAATATATCACCCATATAATTTTTTAAATAAACAAAAAATATTTTAATAATTGCCGAATATCCTAAAAAAGAAAATATTACTTTTAACATTCATTAATTATGTCAATAATTCCAGAAAAATAATTATTATACACGTAGACATTATTTAAACAATTCAAAATTATTTTTAAGATGCTTGAAAACTTCTCGCTTATCGAATAAATATAATTTATGAATATTGTATGAAATTTCCACTAAACTGGTAATTTTCATCTTTTGGGGGATTTTCCGGACACAGTAAAAAGGATTTGAGTGGTCCAAAGTAAAATTTATTAGATGGAAATTATTACTCTGACATTCTTTAAGAAGTTACTTAGCTTTAATTTTTTAAAGTTAATAAGATGCACTCCGTTTTGAATTCTTTTCGAAAACCGGGCGTTTCCAGCTTAAAACCCAATTTTATTTTCAAAAGCCCAAGGGCAAGAATTTAATATTAATTGATTAAAAAAATTGAAAATTCCTTTTCAAAAAAACTGTTTGTAAACACTATTGTAGGCTGTAGAATGCAGGTTTGACAATTTATAACAAATTTACTTTTCTGCATAAAAGTAAAACTCGAAAAATTATAAAAACATAAAAAAATCCTGAAAAGATGTTGAAAAATTCGATCTAAAACAGACTTATCTTAAAATTTTGGGTACCAATCGGTTAAATAATCTATGCTGTAAGTTTGACTAATTAATAAGAAATTTACTTTTTTTTATAAAAAGTACTAAAACTCGTAGAATAAAAAAACAATTAAAAAATCCTGAGAAGGAGATGAAGAATTCCATTTAACAGAACTATCTTAAAATTTGTGTTCCAATCGGTTACATAATGTAGGCTGTAGGTGTAACTAATTCTTTAAAAATCCATTTTTCTTTCACAAAAAGTACAAAAACTCGAAAAATATTCAACAAACAAAAAAAGGGTTTTGAGTCAAGGGAAGAATTCTATCCAACCAACGTGCCCGTAGTTTTTTGTGTCATTCAGTTGAACAGTGTAGGCTTTAGTTGTGACTAATTATTAAAAAATCTACTTTTCTTCATGAAAAGTACTAAAACTCGAAAAATATTCAACCAATAAAAAACGCCTTTTGAGAAAAAGGAAGAATTCTATTCAACCAAAGTGTTAATAATTTTTTGTACGAATCGGTTGAATAGTGTAGGCTTTAGGTGTGACCAATGATTAAAAAATCTACTTTTCTTCATGAAAAGTACTAAAACTCGAAAAGTATTTAACCAATAAAAAACGCCTTTTGAGACAAAGGAAGAATTCTATTCAACCAACGTGTTAATAATTTTTTGTACGAATCGGTTGAATAGTGTAGGCTTTAGGTGTGACCAATTATTAAAAAATCTACTTTTCTTCATGAAAAGTACTAAAACTCGAAAAGTATTCCAGTAAAAAATTCCAGAGGACGATGATAAATTTCATTTTACAGACCTACCTCAACATTTTTTATACCTATCGGTTAAGTAGTGTAGGATACAGGTGTGACTTATTATTAAAAAATGATTTTTTCATTATAAAATGTACTAAAACTGAAAAAAGATTCACCTAATCAAAAAACCCTGTGAAACAGATGAAGAATTTTATCTAACAGACCTATACTAAAAGTTGTTAACCAATCAGTTGAATATTGTAGGCTGTAGGTGCGACTAATTATTAAAAATGTACTCTTCTTTTTAAAAAGTGCTAAAACTCGAAAAATAAAAAACAAATACAAAATTCTTGAGAAGCATATGAAGAAATACATTTCACACAACTATCTTAAAATTTGTGTTCCGATCGGTTAAATAGTGTAGGCTGGTGTAACTAATTATTAAAAATCTATTTTTCTTTTATAAAAAGTACTAAAACTCGAAAAATATTTAACCAATAAAAAAAGGATTTTAAGACAAGGGAAGAATTCTATCCAACCAACGTGTCCTTAATTTTTTTTACCATTCAGTAGCACAGTGTAGGCTTTAGGTGTGACCAATTATTAAAAAATCTACTTTTCTTTATGAAAAGTGCCTAAACTCAAAAAAGATTCACCTAATTTAAAAACCTGGTAAAACAGATGAAGAATTCTGTCCAACAGACCTATCCTAAAAGTTTTGGACCAATCAGTTAAATAGTGTAGGCTGTAGGTGCGATTTATTACTTAAAATTTACTTTGCTTTATAAAAAGAACTAAAACTCGTAGAATAAAAAATTAGTAAAAAAATCCTGCGAAGAAAAAGAACGAATTCCATTTCACAGACCTATCTTAAAATTTGTGTTTCACTCGGTTAAATAGTGTAGCCTGGTGTAACTAATTATTAAAAATCTATTTTTCTTTTATAAAAAGTACTAAAACTCGAAAAATATTCAACTAATAAAAAACGGGTTTTGAGACAAGGGAAGAATTTTATTTAACCAACGTCTCCGTAGTTTTTTGTACCATTCCGTTAAACAGTGTAGGCTTTAGGTGTGACTAATTATTAAAAAATCTACTTTTCTTCATGAAACGTACTAAAACTCTAAAAATATCCAACGAATAAAAACGCCTTTTGAGACAAAGGAAGAATTCTATCCAGCCAACGTGTCCTTAATTTTTTTTACAATTTAGTTGAACAGTGTAGGCTTGAGGTGTGACCAATTATTGAAAAATCTACTTTTTTCATGAAAAGTACTAAAACCCGAAAAATATTCAGCCAATTAAGAATTTCTGTCAATGAGATGAAGAATTGTATCCAACAGACCTGGTTTAAATTTTTGTGTACCAATAGGTTGAATAATTTAGGCTACAGATTTGAATAATTACTTAAAAATTTATTTTTCTTCATTAAAAGTACTAAAACTCGAAAAACAAAGAACAAGTAAGTAATTGCAGAGGACAATGAAGAATCTCATTTCGCAGACCTACCTCAACATTTTTTATATTAATCGGTTAAATAGTGTAGTTTTCTGGTGTGACTAATTATTGAAAAATGAATTTTTCTTTATAATATGTACTAAAACTCAATAAGGGTTCACTTAATCAAAAAACCCTGTAAAACAGATGAAGAATTCTATCCAACAGACTTATCCTAAAAGTTGTGTACCAAACAGTTGAACAGTGTAGGCAATAGGTGCAACTCATTACTAAAAATTTAATTTTCTATAAAAAGTACTAAAACTCGTAGAATATTTAACCAATATAAAAGGGTTTTGAGACAAGGAAAGAATTCTATCCAAACAACGTTTCCTTAATTTTTTGTACCATTCGGTTGAACAATGTATGCTTCATGTGTGACCATTTATGAAAAAATCTACTTTTCTTCATGAAAAGTGCTAAAACTCAAAAAAGATTCACCTAATTTAAAAACCCGATAAAACAGATGAAGAATTCTTTCCAACAGGCCTATCCCAAAAGTTGTGTACCAATCAGTTGAATAGTGTAGGCTGTAGGTGCGACTGATTACTAAAAATATTACTTTTCTTTATAAAAAGTACTAAAACTCGTAGAAAAAAAAATTAATACGAAAATCCTGAGATGGAGATGACGAATTTCATTTCACAGACCTATCGTAAATTTTGTGTTCCAATCGGTTAAATAGTGTAGGCTGCAGGTGTGACTAATTATTAAAAAACCTATTTTTCTTTTATAAAAAACACTAGCCTTTTGAGACAAAGGAAGAATTCTATCCAACCAAGGTGTCCTTAATTTTTTGTACAAATCGGTTAAATAATGTGGGCATCAGGTGTGACTCATTAGTTAAAAATTTATTTTCCTTCATTAAAAGCACTAAGACTCGAAAAATAAAGAACAAGTAAAAACCCAGAGGACGATGATTAATTTCGTTTCACAAATATTACTTGTGTGACTAATTATTAAAAAATGATTTTTTCTTTAGAAAATGTACTAAAACTAAAAAAAAGCATTCACCTAATCAAAAAATTTCTGTAAAACAGATAAGGAATTCTATGCAACAGATCCATCACAAAAGTTTAGTAGCAGAAGGTTAAATAGTGTAAGCTGTCGGTGCGACTAATTACTCAAAAATAGATTTTTTCAATAAAAAATGGTAAGAATCGAAAAATAAAAAACAAATACAAAGTTTTTGATAAACGTATGAAGAAATACATTGCACAAAACGATTTCAAAATTTTATATACGAATCGGTTTAATAGCGAAGGCTACAGGTGTGACTAATTATTGAAAAATGATTTTTTCTTTAGAAAATGTACTAAAAGTAAAAAAAAACATTCACCTAATCAAAAAATTTCTGTAAAACAGATAAGGAATTCTATGCAACAGATCCATAACAAAATTTTAGTAGTAGAAGGTTAAATAGTGTAAGCTGTCGGTGCGACTAATTTTTCAAAAATAGATTTTTTTAATAAAAAATGGTAAGAATCGAAGAATAAAAAAACAAATACAAAGTTTTTGATAAGTGTATGAAGAAATACATTGCACAAAACGATTTCCAAATGTGTGTACCAATCGGGTAAATAGTGTGGGCATTGGGTGTGACTAACCATTAAAAAATTTATTTTCCTTCATTAAAAGTACTAAAACTCTAAAAAAATTCAAGTAATTGAAAATTCTTGTAAAACTGACAAATAATTCTAACCAATAAACTGATTCCAAAATTTTCGTATCAATCGGTGAAATAGTATAGGCTGTAGGTTTGACTGATTACTAAAAAAAATATCACTAAAAAAATTAATTTTTTTTTAAAATACTAAAATTCTAAAAATAATCAACGAATCAAAAGTTCATGAAAAATGGATAAATTTTATCCAGCACTCTTATTGTATTACTTTTCTATCAATAGGGTAAATCGTTTAGGCTTTTCAGTGTTTCTAATCACATAAAAATATTTTTTTCTTCATGTAAGGTAATAAAACCAAACATGTAAAATATATGTGAGAAAAATTTTTTTTGTGATTTTTCAAAAAGATTAGCGTAGATATTCAATAGATAAGATTATTAGCGTTTTTTCGAGAAAAAATAATCGCGTTTTTTTGCTTGGCGGCGAATTTTGAAATTTTTCAAAATAAAATTTTTTTTGTAAAATGCAAATAAATTTACATATGATTTAAAATATAATCCTCTGTACACAGCAAAATATCTAAAAATCTCGATTTTTAAGAATGTTTTTCAATTTCTGTAAAAAAGTTCTCTAGACATTTTGTCAATAACTGTCAAAAAATTTCAATAACTATAGTTACTGACAGTTATAGAAAATTATTATATTATATAAAAGACATTTGAATTATAAAATCTGAATAGTCAACATTATATCAATTTATTTTTATATCATTAAAAATAAATGCTTCTTTGTTTATATTTTTACTTTTCGGAAGGATAATATAATTGCTTACATTCGCCTATTTTAGGCAACCCGAGTTGCACATTTGTAGAAGACAATTCCTATTGCCTACCTTCAATTGAAAGAAATTAAAGAAATTCAAAATTTAAGTTGTTTAAATTAAAATTTGAAAAAAAGGATAAAATTCTCCTTTTAGTATTTAAAATCTTCTAATTTTTATCAGCACTTCCGTTTTTATAAACTATAAGAAAAAGTAGAACAAAAATATTATAATTTCAAATTAATTTAAAAAGAGCGTTTTCTACAAAAAAAGTTCAATTTTCTATCTTTTCTACAATATTTCTGAATTTTTGATGAAAAAGATGAATTTGTTAGAAAACAGTAAATTTTTTAAACAAAATAGTTAAATTTTTAGTTAAAACCATTAATTTAAAAAAAAAAATTTCACAAAAATTAGGAATCTAATGTCAGCATTAATTTTATTTTATTTAGTTTATATTTTTTGTTTATACAAATTTTGCACTAAATAGTCGAATTTTTAAAGAAGAGTAAATCAATTTTTTCAAAAAATAGAGTAGTTACATTATCGTTTAAAAATTAATTTTTAATAAAAAAATGTGTACAACAAAGTTTAATTTTGTACCCAATTTTGAAGCCAAAAAGACAAAAATTTCATTTTATTAATATTTAGTTTATAATTTTCTCGTTTCTTCGACATTTTTAACTAAATAGTTGAATTTTTAATTTAAAAATCTTTATTTTTAACAAAAATAGAGAAGTTAGATTTTCATTCAAGAGAAAGAATTTTTAATTGAAAAAACAAATTTTCCACAAAAAAAAGTTTAATTTCAAACCAAATTTTTAAATTTTTTCAAGCCAAAAAGACAAATTGCTTACAAAACAGTTAAATATTCAAAAAAAGTTAATTTTTAACTATTTAATAAAATTTTAGCAAAATGTTTAAATTGTGGTTGGAACCATTACATTTTTAAGAAAAACAAACAATTATTAACGAAAACATTTTTAACAACAAAAAATAAATTTCCAGAAGGTAATTCATTATAAATAGTGTAAATAATGGGTCTGATGCTTGTCCAAATTTTATTTTAATAATTTTTAGTTTATATTTATTTCGAAATTTAAAAAATGAAAAGTTGAATTTTCACTCTTATAAACACAAATTTGAACTAAAAATGGAATAGGTAAATTTTATTTAAATAGAAATTTTTTTAAATTAATAAACAAAATAATTTTCAATAAAAAAACTAATTTTCTACAAAACAGTTTAATCGTAAATCAAACTGTTTTAAAATTTAATTTTTAACCCGAAAAAAAATTATTTTTCCCCTTAAAAAATCGAATTTTCAACTAACATAAAAAAATTTCAATGAAAAATTGTAATAGTACATATAACAACAAAAAAATATTTTAATTAAAAATAAAAAATATAGTTAGATATAAAAAATAAAAACGAATTTTCAAAAAGACGCTTGATTCTTTGCTAAAAAATTGATTTTTTGCCAAAAAAGAAGAATTTTCAACACAAAACGTAAATTTCAAGAGAAAAAGCTCAATTTTCTACCAAATTCTTCCATTTTCGAGCAAAAACTGCAAATTTTCAATTCAAAAATGGGCATTTTTAACACAAGAAGGTAAAATTTTAATAGATAGAGATAAATTTTTGAAGGAAAGAGATTAATTTTCAACATAATAGATGAATTTTCAGAAAAAAAATTTCGGTTGTGAAAAAAGAAAAAACAATTTTCAAAGAAATTGTTGAATAAAAACCAAAGCAATTTGACTAAATGCTCCCAGGAATTTTCAAAAACTTTGTGTACTCTCTTAAAACCTTTTGGAATTCTTTTAAAGCTTTTAAAGTTTATTTTTGTAATTTTTAAAAATTTACATTTTTAAAATCTTTTAAAACTTAAAATTATTTTTGAATCTCTTCAAATATACTAAATAATTCTTGATTTTGTTCGATTTTTTCTTTAAATTTTTTAATTTTACGAAACGAAAACTTTTCTTTAAAATTTTCTAAACTCTTTTGGAAAATTAAGAATAATTTAACATTTTCAAGCGAATATTAGAAAAATTGTTTTTTTCCAAAATTGTCGAACCCGTTTCAAATTTTTCCTGATTTTCTGTTAAATTTTGCATGAATAAAAAATTTCAATAAAAATCTTTTTGATTCTTATTTGCAAATTTTTAACATGTTTTTAAAAAATCTCCTAAATTTAATTTGAAGAAATCAAACATTATTGTAATTTTTCCTTGGAACCTAAAACGTATTGTGATTTTCGTGAAACATTACAAGATTAAAAAAAAAAATTTTTACAGGGTTCAATTATTTTTGTATCGTTTTAAAACTTCTTAGAATTGCTCACGTTTTTCTAAAATGATGTAACATGGCAAAATTGCAAAATTTTGCGTTAAAATATTTTACAATCTTTTTAAAAATTTGTGCAAATAATCAGCAAAAATGTTTTTTAATCTTTTTTTAATTTTATCATAGAATTCATTACAATTCATTACTAAAAATTTTTTAAAAATTGTCTCAAATTCTTTCATATTCTTTTTAAATAATCATTTACAATTTAAAATTTCTCTTTCATCAATAATGTTGATTAGAAATTTTGATATACAAACTTGATGAAGTAGAAAATTTAAAATAAGTCAAAATAAACCCTGCTATTAATAATATATTATAATACATAAATATAAAATAATAATAATTAATTTGCTGATATCAAAATACAAAAGTTATGCGAAATATGAAAAAAAAATTAACAAATTCTTCCTATAAAATTGGGACTAACTAGATTTTGTATTTTAATATCAGAAAATTAACGACAGAAACAATTTTCTACAAAATCAGGTTAGAAAACTGGAAATGTTACTTAAAAAACGAAGCTAATTTTCTATTAGACAATTATTTTTTATTTCAGACCATATACTATTTTCGTGACATTATTTATACTATATTTTGTTCTTAGAAGTGAGTGTGAGACCTGACGAAAATAAACACAAAAATTGTTTCTATTATTACCTAAATTTTGTATTTAGATATAAGAAAATTAATAATAATATAGAGACAATTTTTTTTGGTTTTAATTGATTTTAAAAACTGGAAATTTTTCTTCAATAGTAAAGGTTAATGTTTAATTCCACACTTTTAAAATATATTTAAAAAATAATATTAAAAAAAATGGTTTTGTTTTATTAATTTTTCGAAATCTGAATACAAAATTTAGGCGGTGCCAGTTTTATAGAAAAAATATTTTCAAAAAACTATAAAACTGGAAATACCTACATTTTGTATTTACATATCAGAAAAATTATAATAGAAACAATTTTTTACAAAATTATGTTAAAAAGCTGGAAATTTTGCTTAAAAACCAAAATAATTTCCCATTCTACACTTTTTTTTATGTCAGACTATTCACTATTTTTCGGGACCTAATTTTTATTATATTTGATCTGGAAAGTGAGTGTGAGACCTGAGCAAAATACATACAAAAGTAGTTTCTATTATTTATTTTCTGACATCTAAATAAAAATCTTAGGTGGTTCCAGTTCCATAGCAAAAATATTTTTGATTGCAATAAAACTGGAGCTACCTAAATTTTTTATTTAGATATCAGAATATTAGTAAGAGAAACCACTTTTTTTACAAAAGTAGATTAGAAAGAGGAAATTTTACTTAAAAAATAAAGTTAACTTTTTATTACACACTTTTTTTTTATTTCAGACTATATACAAAATGAGTGTAGCCGCTGGATCGAGAAACCGGGAATTTTTTGAGACTGGGAAAAGCCGGAAAATGACAGTAAATTTATTTTTGGACTGAAAATTTGAAAAATAATTAGGAGAAAAATCTGTCCCAAGTTCTGTTTCAAAAGTTTAAATAATATTAAAATTAGTTAAATTGTTGTTTTTTCAGTTATGAAATCATTCAGTTTACAACGCGTAATTAAAAAATCTTCTATTTTAAAAATTTTGTCTTTTATATTTCGATTTTTAATTTAAAGAATTTTAAAACGCGATCTTGAAGACTTAAACAATTAAAAATTAAAAGTGTTTGAAATTGAAAATTTTTGATAATAAGACATTTTTTTTGTCAACTGCAAATATAAAAAAAAATATTGTTTAATTAAATCTATACTTTAAGTTTTAAAAGGAAACAACAGTAAATTTGACAAAACGATTCAAAAGTTGTTGAAAAGAAAAAATTCAGATTTTAAAGCAAAAAATCCGATTGAAAAATTTATAAAATATTTTAACTCAAAAATGACTTCATAATAATGTATTTATAATTAAAGGCTTTCATAAAATTCAAAATAACTTTTCAGTGTAAAATATTCATTGTTTAATCCATTCAATTCAAAATTTTTAATTATTAAATAAAATTTTTAAACACTTATTATTTGTAGAAAAAAATTGAATAATTTAAAGAGGTATTTAGAGTTTTTAAAAAGATTAAAAATTAATTTAAAACTTGAAAGGATTCCAAATAATTTAAACAGCATAACTTAAAACAAAATGTAGATTTTTGCATATTTAAAACAAAATTATAAACTTTTAAAGACTTGCGTAAGGTTGAAGGGCTTCAAAAGAATGAAAACAGTTTCTTAGGATTTCTAGCACAATTGAAAATAATTTTTCATTTTGGAAAATTATTTTAAGAGAATCTTCAAAAACATTTTAAAGGTTACCCAAATAATCTAAAAAGAATTTTAAAGATTTTAGGAATTTTTTTTAATCTGCAGGATTTTCTAAAAAGTGTAAGAAAAATTCCATTCATAATTTAAATTTTCAGATTTAAAAAAAATTAATTTTTAACTTTTTAAAGTTTCTAGCTTAAAATTTTTTTAAATAATATAATTTTGAAAATTTAAAAGTTAAATGATTCTTCAATTTAGATCATTTATTTAAATTCAAAATAGTTTTAAATTTGAATAAATTCTTCAGATTCCTAGGAAAATTGAAAATAATGTTTATTTTGGAAAATTATTTTAAGAGATTATTCAAAAACATTTTAAAAGATTTCGAAAGTAGTCAAAAAATAATTTTTAAGGTTTTAGGACATTTTTTTTAATTTGCCGGATTTTCTAAAAAGTGTAAGAAAAATTCCATTCATTTCAGAGATGATTTAGAAGTTTTAAAAAAAATTCCAAACAGTTTTAAATTTTCATAAATTTAAAAGAACTTTTAGGTTTCTCAAGATTTTAAAATTCAATTATTAAGTTTTTTAAAGAGGTTTAATTTATTTGAAATGAAAATAATTTAAATGATAATTTAAGAAGTTTTCAGGTTAAAAAAAAGAATAATTTTTAACTTTTTACCGTTTCTAGCTGAAATTTTTTTTAAATAATATAATTTTGAAAATTTCA
>JAAAKG020005500.1:0-21462 GCA_010014905.2 Druon quercuslanigerum | reverse complement strand
TCGTGGATGTCAACAATAGTCACTCTTGGGTCTCTACTTCGATGCCGGGAAAAGATAAGGAGGCTCATCAACCTCTTAGAAGGGGTGGTCAACTTGATCTATCAGTCCAAGGGACCAATTGACCAATCATTGAAGGATCTATCGGCAACCATTCACCAAAATCTTCAGGTCGCCAGGTCTTATCACCACAAGGTCCAAGAGATTCTTTGTGACTTAGAGCATGAGAAATCACAACAGATAAAACCAAGTAACAATCGCTATTTAATTTTTCCACTTCCTTTTTTCTCTCCTTGCTGTAATCTTATTTCCATACTTCATTTTTACTTAAGCAGCCTTTTCACTGGGAAATTAAGAGCACACAAACCTAACTTTAACGATGTCAATTCATGCAACCCTTTCAATGTGTAAATTAAGAAATAAAATAACTAAATTTAATTTAATAGCATAAATATTTAATTTATTTAACTCTCTATCTATCATTCATGAAAATTAGGTAAGTGGCGTAAATTTATTATTTATCTAGACGTCACACTGGGTATCGCTAAATATAGGTTATTCCGGTTTAGGAAATCTTGAGCTTATTGAGTATTAAAATTTAGGTTTTGGGGATCCAAAGTTTAGAGAAAATAAGATAAAATATTTGGTTCAAACTGTCTGCAAAAGAACAATTATGTCTCAAATATTAAGTTTTAATTGCAGCTTTCTGAGATTTTTGTGGTTAGAAAAAAACGCTGACGTTATGGGCAAAACAGGTTTCAGATTCGGTTACAGCCTACCCGAAAAACATATAATACACACGGTCTAGTTTATGGAACTCTTAACTCATTTTTTGTGGTCCTGTATTATCTGAAAAAAGGTTGGATTGAATTTGAAGTAGTTAAATTCTGAAAACCTTCGTTCGCACAAATTACAAGAAAACTGCAGTTATTTTATGATTTATAGAATTTTTCATATTGGCTTTAAATCTTTCGTCAGATCAAAAATTTCGTTAATAAAAGAAAGACGACTATCTTTTAAGGCGTAATAATTTGTTATCTGTGTTTGTATTTTTATACATTAAAATCATAAATCTTCCATGTTTATTGAAAACAGCATAAAGGGAAACTCTTAAGACCTGAAGTCTAACATTGTATCCTTATTGAAAATGTGTGGGAAAAAAATTTGTCATTGAATAGTAGTGATAAGAGTTAGTATAAAGCAACCACTCATAGATTTTCTTGCACAGAATTTTTAAAGAATTAGTTTGCATTTCTTGGTCATTGCATCGATTTAGAAGAAATGAGGATAATTCCTGCTTTTCTTTATCTGCTATTCGGGGGTTTACTTCATTTTACCTGTAAGTTTGACATAATATTATAATTTATATTTATAAAAAATATGTCGTGTATGATGTTTAAGCATGTTTTTAAAAAAAAAGCATCCAATTTGACTTATTGATTTATAAATTTTCCAAAGATCTGAATAATCTTCATCGCACAGAAAGAAAATTTTAAGCCTTCTGCTACTGTATTTTTTCGAAAATACAGGAATTTTCAACAAAACGGTTTAATCCTTAACCAAAAAATATTCATTTTCAAACAAGCAGTTGTATTTGGAAGCAAGAAAGACAAGATTTCTACAAAAATAGACGAATCTTTAAACTGAAAAGGATGATATAGTTTAACTAATCATTCAAATTCATTTTTTTAATCTTTAAAAATATAAAGTGACAAAACTGGAAAGTTTGTTTTTAAAATAAATTGTCAAATTTTACACAATTTTCAATCCGACATAAATTATAAACATTTACTTTCATCAACCAAAGACAAAATTGATTAATATTTCTGTAAACAATTATGGTATCATCTTACTTAAGACAGAAAGCTAGAATAAAAATTAATATTTAACTTTGATTCTTATAAACTGATAATAAATACAGCAAAATAAAAGTTTTGCAATCTGAGAAAAAGTATATTTTCCTTTGCATTTTATATGTTTAAAAGAGTAAATAAACCGTGTTATTATATAGACGATATTTATGCAAGAAATGTAGACTTGAGTAATTCTAAATTGAAGGTATATCTACAAAATTGAAGCCTTGTCGAAGGTAAGGCTGTATGAAGAAGAACAGATTTCCACTTAAAGCATTTCTTTTTATTTAAATAAATAATTGCGTGCGTAGCTTATACGATATTCAGCAAACCTTTCAAAATTTTTCAACCATAATGAAGCATTTTTAGGATCGCTGATAGCGAATCCGATATCTGATATCCGGTTTCTTATCTATTCTTAGTACTAAAAAAGGAGAAAAATTTATCCTAACGTGTTTTTTCGATAAAAAAAATTACCACCGTTATTAAATTCAAAAAATAAAAAAAAATTAAACTAGAAAATTGTAAGACAAAGAACGCACAATAGAAAAAAAGTTGAAAAGAGAAAAACGTATAACAAGATTATTTTAACATTTTTAACTTTTTTGGAAAATTAACAATTGAAATTTTATTTGCACAAATAAAAGAGAAAAATCATAAATTTCATAATGCAGCCATACTGTGCAAGAGACGATAAAATATGAAAAGACAAAAAGTATGTTCCAAAAAAAGGATCTACAAATTTGTTATAAATTACTTTTTGATAAAATGTGTAGTTTTTTTTCTTAAAAAATAGTATTACAAATTAATAAAACTACCTTTTTGTAAAAATGACCTAAGGTACGAAAAATACGTAAATAAAGAAAAATTATACACCTAAAAAATATCTGTAAATTTTTAATTAATCCTTTTTTGATGGAACTAACAGTATTTATGCAAATCTTCCAAAGCGGAAGTAAAAATAAAAAAAACTAAAGTGATGAATACTTAAATAAAATTAGAAATATTTAATTTAAAAATTACATATAATTTCTTTAAAATAAAAAATTTTTATATTATATGAAAGAGACTGAAATTTTACGCAAAAAGAAGAATGTGCAACAAAATGGTTGAATTTTCAACCGAAACAGGGTTATTTTCAGACATGCAGTTAAATTTTGAACTGAATTTTTTTTTAATTCTGCGAAAACTAATTTTTTTTTAATAAAAAATTTAGACATAACAATCCCTATCGGATTAAATATTATGGCCAATCGATGCTTTTTGACACGCTCATAATTGACTTTTTTACACTTAAATGGTAAAAAACGCCTAAGAAAAAATAAAAAATCAGTGAACATCTTTAAATATTTGAAACCCTTATAATTTCTGACTAAACATGTTAATTATGTCAACAAAACTATTCAAAATAAATAAAAAAGAAATAAAATAAATTTAAAAAACTATTAAAAATCGAAAAATTTCCATTCATTACAATAAAATTAGAGTGAATTTAGACGAACTAAAGGGAATTAATAATAATTCTACAAAAACTCATTTGAATTCAAAACAATATTCATTGAAATTCATTACAATATTAAAATATCCTGTGAAGTTCAAGAAAATCTAGTACTTCCAGAATTCCTAAAAAATTTATAAATATACCTTGGGATCTTGAAAATTGCCATTAAATTATTGAAATCCTTAGAAAATCTTATAAACGGCTTTAAAATCTTTTAAAATATCTTAAAACTTCATATTTCCTGTAAAATCATTCCATTTCTTCGAAAATTCTAAGAAATTATTTAAAACCACGTGCTATTTTTTTTTAATCATTGAAAAAGATTGGAAATCTTGTAATTTCCTCAAAATCGTTAAAAGCTCTTGCAAGCACCTAAATTTAAAAAAAAATATCCTAAAATATTTAAAATCTATTAAAATCTTTTGAAATTTCTTGAGATTTTTTAGAGCTCTTAAGAAATTCGAAAGTTTCTGAAAAAATATTGCAAATCCTTTGATGATTTTATCAATTGATCCTCACGATCAGTTAAATAAAATTTTTTAAATATTCAAAAGGATTCCAGAGAATTTAAAAGAATTGAGGATAAATTAATTGGAGGCAGGTTTAATTAAAAAAGAACATTTTACATTTTTTGCTTTGATTTAATTTGATAAAAGCGAAATGAATTCCTCTAAATAAAATTGCGTTACGCTTACGCCTTGGTTAAAGTTAGTGACACTTAGGTTTCTGGCGTCGATCAATCAAAATCTGATGTTCGATTTTAAAAATTCACAATATTAGATCCAATATGGTCAGCCTTGGAATAAATTTTAACGGGAAATAAAATTCTAGCATTTAATTTCACCTTGATTTTGACTTCAAGGTCAGCGTTCAAATATGTGTTCAGGTCATAGGTCAGGTTTGACTTTGCAAGTTTGTTGAAGGACATTCAATCATGAGCAAGGGACAGGTTAGGTTAACGGGATGGTTCTGCATTTCTTGAGGTCAAGGTTATTCTTGTAGTAACGTTCAACGAGAAATCCAATCGTGATTTTCAATTAGACCTTGAGAAAAATCCTTGCAAAAAAACCTTGCAAAATCGTTCCTCAAAAAAATCTTGAGGCAAAAGCTAAAGCGATACTTCAAGAGTGGTGATTGCTTAAGTTTGAATGACCTTTAGCAGAACTGCAAAGTCACAACTGACCTTTGACCTGATTACACATTTGAACCTAAAATTTGCCGCTTTTTCGATTGCCGATGTCAAAAATAAAGATAACCATTTAAAATACAAAGTTGACCTTGAAACGACCTTGAAGGTCAAGTTAAATGTCAAATTGGAGGTCACTATTGGATTTATTGTTGAAAGTTACTCCAAGAGTGACCATACTTTTGAATACTATTTTTTTCTTTCACTATGAATAATATTTTATCTGGACAGTCCTTTTGTTGTTTTAAGGATATTTGCACATATTAAACAGTTAGTAATTATTGTTAAAAAACGTTATAAACAAATGCATAATATGGCTTTGATTGATTAGATGAATAATTTAGTTTGTTTAACACAATTATTTTAGTCTATATAACCAATAGGACTTTACTGTAATTTTTAGCTGTTAGAAAACAATTCATAATTCCTAAACAAATTTAATAAAAAAATTTACTGTTTTGCCATTTTCAACTAATGGACTTCGTTTTTTCAGAGAAATAAATTCCTAATGTCTTGAAACTAGTTTTCTACAGTTATTTTTATTGATATTAGGCAATCACTAATTGTTGTTGAAAAATGTAATAAACAAATGCATAATTTGGTCTTGATTTAGTAGATAAATTAAGTTTGTTTAACACAATCAATTCAATGTATTGCAATCTAAAAGGCCTTTAATGTAATGTTTTGCTTTTAGAAAACAATTCAAAATTTGTAAAGAAGTTTAATAATTGGCTATAAATAATTGTTTAGATAATTTTATGGTGTTTATAGAAAAATTTAATATTCCAAAAGATGACAAACAATTACACTTTAATCAGAAAATACGATTATCTTTTACATTTTGCGTAATAAATAACTGTTTAAATAATTTACATTTGTTTAAACATTAGCTAATTGTTTGAATAGGCAGAAGAACAATTCAGATTGCCCATTAGAAATTATTTGTATAAAAATTTGAAAACGAAAAAATTACTGATTTTCTTTCTCCGGGAATGAAAACAATGGGAGGGGGGGGGGGGGGGGTGCCTAGTCCGTTTTTTTTAAAAACGTTTTTTGGACCATTTTTTTATACAAATTTACTTGCCTGTATTGAAGAAACGAATATTTATTGACTAAAATGTGGCGAAATTTTGCATTTGGTAATTACTATTTTTAAAAATAACTAATTGCTAAGTATTAATAAAAACTAACTATAGAGAGCTACTAGAAAGACATCAGAAATTTATTTCTCTAAAAAAAAAACTATATTTTGAAAATAACAAAACAATGAATTTGTATCATACCAAAAGGTATTTTTAACATACCTAAAGTTTGTTAAAAATAAAGAATTCCTTTTAATTAAAAATGTAAATATTATCCATTTTTTCGTTAGTTTTGTTTCAACAAATAACAGTGATTGTCTGACATAAAATAATCGCCCAAGAAAGCTATAAGCAAGATATTCCTTGTCCTTCCTGTTAAAAAAATACAAAAAATCTATTTAGAAATGACAAATTTATGTATTTGCTTATAAAAATTGTAAACAATTTTTGAATTACCTGATGCTAATGGCTATCATTCAAGACAAGTATCCCTACTAAATCTGTATACTTGTACCTAAATTGGAATAATCCCCACAAAATATCACCTTCAAAAAAATTTTTCATTGAATTTTTATTGTTAAATAAAAAAAAATAAACAGCTTTTTTTCAATATGCGCTGCTGTGTGTCACATTGCGTATTAAATTTAAAAGAACAATTATTTGAATAAAAAACTAGGTGCTGCTGGACCTCCCGTATTTTTGAAGCCGTTCACCATTCCTGCTCAAATAGACAAGTCCTCTTTTTTTGTAAAAAACCTTGAGAATACGCCGTGAAAGCCGAAATTTCTAACAGCAGACTTTGGATTTGCACTGATGAACTGGCTGAAACCTTGGATAAAAAAACCTGCCGAACCTGCTTTTAAGGATTAAAACGTTTTCATAAAGACTTCAGACTCTCGTTGTTTGATTGCGAAAACAAAGCAGGCACATAGCAATGCAGATACAGTTCCGGCTCCTGATGACACCCAACCAAAGAGAGTCCTTGTGCATTTAGAGACAGATCTCTGGCTTGAAGCTAAATCTTTCGAATTGTACGAAATACGTAATTCACTACAAATTCTTGAATATCGCAATAAAATTTTCATGACGATACCATCAACCTGCAAAATTTACACTGCACAATTTAAAACAATTTGCACACCAGCGCAGGCAGAAAGCGGAGTGCGTACACAGTTACCGGAGTCACCACAGTCACCACAATCACCCCGGTCTCCCCGGTCACCACAGTTATCACATTCATCTCAGTCATCACAGTCATCTCAGTCATGGCAGTCATCGCAGTCACCGCAGTCAATACGTTCTGCACGGCGAACACGGCGACGACAATTCATTACGTTAAATGAATACTTGGATTATATGAGACAACATGATTATTAAAGTTATTTTGAGCCTTATAGGTCAACCCACATCGCAGGCCTAGAGGGTCCATGAGCCGGCACAGATTAAAATTTTGTGTGTGTGCTTTGACATATGCTTTAATGGTTCGGAATCCAACTTAAACAATAGTTCTTCTCAAGAGAAGCTAATTACCTACCAGAGTAGGAGCTCCATTTCAAGGGGACTTTCTTTGGGGGCCACTTCACTGATAAGAATGTTTGTGGAGCAAAAAAAGTTTTGTTTTTCCAACCAAATTTTTTGTATGCTACACGGAGAAAACTGGATACTAGCGGTTAGTATGTGAGTACTAAGTCCCAACATATTTGTGACTTCACTATAAGAGGACGACCTCGATGCTTAGATTTAATATCCGCAGATATTAAGTCTTTAATATCCAAAATACTGATTCTAAATATCTTAGATACTTATTCTTAATATCTGACCAACTTAATCAAATGTTTAATTCTTCATCACACTCAGTTGTGCCCGTAGAAGGATCCTCTTGAATCTCCTAATTCTGAAATTCTGAAAATGTAACCTGTAACAGAAATAATTTTATGTTTTATTAAAATGTATTGTAAGATCTAGACTTCTTCTTATTCAGAGGTTAAATTTCCTTGGCCTTACCTTTTTAAGAAATGTAAGAAGAAGATCCATACTCACTGAAAAACAATATCGCAAGGCTCTCGCTTTACACACTCTACACATGCTACGTCACAACGTGGCGTCCTAATGTACGCCAAGTTTTTATTGTCATTGCGCTGTGGAAGTGCGCCTATTGGTTGCGTGCCATCTTCAGCCAATCACGTAGCGTGTGCGCGCGCAAACACTGGAAATACATTTCTAGTGTCTCAGATTCTTAGGATTCAATTCTCAGATACTTAAATTTAACAGCTCAGTATATAATAACCTAAAAATCTTGTGTTACTAGCTAGTAATATCTCGTATATGAACAAAATAATTATTCTTGCGGAGCTTTTGGTTAAACTGACCAAAAAGTTTGGGGGTTACAAATTTTTTTTAGAGACTGAAAAAAACTTATTCGGTTTAAAAAGATATATTAAATACAGTTGATTCCATATTAACATTTTTTCAAAATAAGAACAACTTTTTTTTCAACTTCATTTTTTCCATAGAATCCTGACTGTCCTTAGTTTAAAAGTTCCTAATATGTTCAGCGCAGCTAAAGTAGACCCATCACTCCCTGTTTTTGCATTGTAGGCTATGGGATTAGACTTCAAAAACTTTATCCTCAGCCAATTCAATTGTTTTGTAACTCCAACTACTTTTTTGGTGATTGCAACCAAATTTTGATTAGAACAACTAAAATTGCTCAACGAAACTATTTTCCTGCTGGGACATTATTTTTTTCTCAGTGTAGTCAACTTTGCGAAGGCACAATACGATAATTAATGACTCTTTTTCCTTAACTTACATTAAAGTTTAGTCACTTTAGGTAAAATGTTTATAAAAAAAAACTTTATATAAAAACTTCTTGTAGATCATTAATATTTACCAGGTTGGTGTCTTCGAGAATTTATTATTTCTGACAGGTTATATATACTTAAAAACTACCTAGAATTGCACTATCCAAATATAGATTTATTTTCTACAAATTATGTATTTTGTGTGAATTCCTTAACAATAATGTTTTTTCTTTTTCGATTTTACAAAAGTATGGTATTCTGAATTATAATTTATGTTAGAACTATAATTAAATATGAAGATAAATGAATATTAGGAACAGCTTATTTGTAAGTTAGAAGTTGTTTGAATAAAGTTCTTTATATCACCTTTTGTATGGCTCTCAATTAATATTTTTTTATTTTGGTTTAATAAACGTATAGAGCCATTGATATTCTAATGGCTGATTCCTAAAATTTTAAATTGTTGAAGTCCTAGGGTTGTTACATGCCAACTTCGCAGATTGAGGTATTTTCTACTTCAGTGTTCGAAATTTTTTGAATTCACGGAATTATTAGAATTTAGGAAATTCAAGAATTCACCGCATTTAAGGAATTCTCGGAATTCGTGGAATTCATGAAAATGATTAAATTCAAGGAATTCATGGAAGCCCATAAAATCACAGAATTTAAAGAGTTCACGGAACTTATGCAATTCACCGAATCTACGGAATTTAAGAAATTCATGGAAATCGTTGAATTCGAAAAATTCCCTGCAATCATGGAATTCACTGGATTTGCTGAATTTACCGAATTTATGGAATTCAAGGTGTTATCAAAATTCCCAGACTTTAAGGAATTCGCGTAATACATGAAATTTCAGGAGATTACAGAATTCATAGGATTCATGGAATTTGCGTGATTCACGTAATTGGAGAAATTAGGGGAATTCGCAGAATTTGCGAAATTCAAGGAACTCAAGGAATTTACGGAATTTATGGGATTTCTGGAATCGAAGGAAATTTTTATGAATTCCTTAAATTTCGTAAATATCATGAACTCAGCGATTTTGTTAAATTTCACGAATTAATTAAATTCCGTAAATTTCTTGAATTCCGTGAATTTCATGAATTCCACAGATTCTGCGAAATACATGAATTTTATGATTTCCATGAATTACGCGTATTTCAAGATTTCCGCGAATTCTAGCATTTCCGTGAATTCCAGCAATTCTCAAATTCCATAAGCTCCGTAAAGTCTTTAAGTTCCGTAAATTTCACAGAATTTAAGTAATTCGCGGAATTCATGAAATTTACGGAAATCACGGAAATGATGGAATTTATAGGAATCTTCAAATACGCGGAATTCATGGCAGTCATGGAATTTATGGATGTCGCGGAATCTGTTGAATTTATGAAATTCACGGAATTTAAGCAATTCACGGTGTTTCACGAATTGCTGAAATTCATGAAAATGGCGTAGTGCATAGTCTTCACGAAATTCAAGGAATTCCTAAAAATTTGTTTCAATTCCAGAAATCACATGAATTTCGTAAATTCCTTGAGTTCCGTCAGTTCTCTGAATTATGCGACTTCCCTGAATTCCACAATTTCCACTAATTCCTTGAATTCCGTGAATTCCGCAAATTCCCTAAATGAGGTATATTTCTTCATTTCTATTAATTCTGCGAATTCCCTTAATTCTTTAAATTTCCTGTATAACGCTAATTCCATGAATTTCGTAAATTCCTTAAATTTCATGAATTCTGCGAATTCCTTAAATTCTTTGAAATTTACGGAAGTTCTAGACTTCACGGAGCCTGTCGAATTCGCGAATTCATGGAATTCACGGAAATCACGGAAATGGTGTAATTCACAGAAATCATGGAATAGGCGGAATTCATGGAAATCATGGAATTCGTGGATGTCGAGGAATCTGTGTTCAAGAAAATTGTGGAGTTCATGACATTCACGCTATGAAAAAAAGCTAAAACAGAAAAAATGTTAATTTTTGAATGCACTACAAAATTATTTTAACAATTTGTAGAGTTTTCTCAAAAAATCGGAAATTCGAATTTTGACAGCCTAAAAAGATAACGTAAAATCAAAAATTAAACATTTTCATTCAATGATTTCAAAAGTACTTGAAGGATTTTCGATTATATGAAACATAAACGGATTTAGAGATAAAATCACCATGTTTGCAAGATTCAGTGGGCCTGTGAAAATTCTTGTTTCTTTTTTGGAAGAAATAAAATCCCTGACAAAATATAATTTAGTCAATTGATGCCCTGCACTCCCTCATGGAGTTTAAACTTTCAATATCTTCGTGGCTTAAGTGCTTACAAAAAATTTTTTGGGTTAATATTAGCTTAGTTTTTTAGAACAAATTCAGTTATATTAATTAATTCTATTAACAAAAATTTGTAGACTCATTTTTTACATAAATAAATTTTTCTTTAAACAATTTACATTTGTATTGCATCCAAACCTGTAAATATTTTTGATACGAATTTATTTCACACCGTGCATTGTTTTAACACATATTTAGTTCTTTTTTTTCATAAGGAAAAAATTCGTACATGTACAGAAGACACTAACATAATTCGTAAATTTGAAAAATCGTTAAGCGGCGAGATCTTACCAACAATTAGTCAATTATTGTGTGTTTTTCATAATTATTGTAAAGTTGATGCCTTTCTGCGAAAGAGTCTTTAAATAAGGTTATCAGTGAAGTTTCAGAATTGTGAGATCAAGCTAGGATTCCATGTGCTAAATCTAGAAACATTGTATACAAATTAAACCTAATTTTAAAGAGTTATACGGATGTTTGTCGCAATAAAAAAAATACGGCAAAAGTCAAACCATTATGGAAGAAGAATTCGAGAAAAGAAATCACTTGCTTGTTTATGTTGCTCATGCAGACGATATAAGTTTAATATTGAGTGAAGATATTGCAAACTTTTTTCTAACTGAGTGGTTAGATAGGACAATTAAATTACATGGTTTTCAAATTATCATGTACGAATGAAAGAATAGGCAATTACTTCGAGAAGAATCATTTTTAAAGAGATCCGAAAAAGAGATCAAAAAAGAAAAGATACAGAGAGTTAGATGATGGGGCTTAGCAGTTTAACAGGTACGGACGTTGAATTCAATGAAGGGCATAATAAAGATAAAAATTATCAATCAGCGAAGGGTAATTGTAAACGACATTTTGTCAAAGAGTACTGTCAGAAGGGCGAGAAGAGAATACCGTATCGATACTGCCAAAATTACTGTGATTGAAACTGTAATGTCTTTAGTTCTTCATGTTAATGGAAAGCTGCTGCTAAATATTGACGCTTTCTCTTTTAATAAAAAAGATCGCAGAGCTATTGTGGTCTCAGAATTTGAAATCAAGACAATATTAGCTGTAGCAAGCGTTAATGAAGAAATATTTAAATATATTGCAACAGTAACACATTCAGCTGTAATAAAGAAGAAGATCAAATCCATCAACCTGCTTATGAATATTGCCGAAATGAGCCATTGGAGAAAGTGCTTAAAGAATTCAAGCTTGCAACTATAAAAATTGTTTCAACATTTCTCAAACAGGAATCTGCAAAACTTTCTCGAGAAGATTACTTAGAACCACCAGAGTTGACTCTGATGTTTCTGGGTGAAACGCCAACTGCAGATATACAATTTCAAAAATCTTTTCTTCTTATCACGCAAGATAGCTGACAAAAATAATTTATATGATTAAAATCTAACACTTTCGGAGCCAATACCAACTTTATGAGAGAGAAACTGCCAAACTGTTTAGAGTTTGTTTTAATTATGACTTTAACGTACGTAAAGGCAAGAATTACTTCTCCTCTTAATTGTGATTTACCTTTCAAGTAGCTCCAATAAAAAAAAATTACCGTCTACAGGAACACATCGCCTTTGATTACGCAAGCATCTCTTACTGCTATTGAAAGACACCTGTGGTATTTGGGAGCAGAACTACTGTCTCTTTCTCTTTTCTCTGATTTAATGTGTCCAGTAAAGAAACGATTGATGCCATTAAAATTGCTGAAGCACCTGGAAGCTGCAGATTTACCTGAAAGTTAAATTCGGTACACAAGAAAAAAGATACAAAGAATAATTATTTTAAAGAAATAAGACCATATGCACTACCGTGGACACTTTGAGAGACTCTGTTAGTGAATTATTAGGAGATGCTGTTTCAACACACACAACATCGAAACCATATTTGAACCACCTGCGAAAACAGGACAAAGACTGAATAACCCAAAGAGAAAAAGGCACCCCTTGGTGATGCGGGAGAACATAGAATCCCTTGTCATTGTTTCAAAGTCTCTGTTAGACAAACCAAGAGAGCTGCGGAACAACGTACGTCATAGCCGATGGCAGTGTAGCGTCAGGCATTTGTTTTTCGTAAGAGTGGTTAACTAAATTCACACTTCATTGCGAGACACTTGTTTCCATTATATTTGTTCTTCTTTCCGGCCCCATGACCATTTAAAGTTAAGCATTTTTTTAATGAAAATAATAATATTATTCGAAGCTCCATGCACGACAAATTTATTATTTCAAAACTTTGAATTCTGCAGATTTCATATTCAAAATTTGAATGATTGAAAATTGGAGAACAAAAAATTAATATTGTGAATTTTTGTGATATTTTGATAGTTTCCAGATGTTGACAGACACACTTGCTTAGATTTATTAAGGGACCATTTAGCTGGACTATTGGAGAACGTTGACTAAGCAACAAGACAAAGAATGTGTTTTCAATAAGAAGGTGCTCAACCACATTTTGCACTCATCATACGTGAGTTTTTAAACTTGAATTTCAATGAGAAATGGATTGGATGAGGAGTTCCATTCAAATAGTCCCCTGCTTACCAGATTTAACATCACCTGATTTCTTTGTATGGCATAAGTAATAATAAGTAGTATGTAAAAAGTCAATCTCCAGAGGATCACCTACGGCTGTTTCTTGCAGAATTTGCGTTGTGTTCAGAGATGCATGATAACTACTGTAAGCTCATGTGTAAGCCGAAAATGCACGACTTGAACTTATTTTTTCTCATAATTTCTGCTGCACGATGATTGCTGATCTAGAAGTTTCGGAAAAGTTCGGTGGTCTTCCATTTATATCTCGATCCCCATTTGAAAGAAATTGAAGAAATTGTCGATTTTAATGTTTCGCGTGATTCCTAATTTCATGCATGCATCGACTTTTAGGTTATAGTGTTTTAGGCGTGTATAGTATTCACGATATCAAATTAAGGATACTAAATAATTAAGGAATTTTCGTAAATAAATATAAATTTAACAATTATTATTACTTAAAGCCAGAATAATGATTTATTTTATAGTTATAACTGTATAGAATTAAATTTTCAAGAGCTTTCCTAAATTTCAACATCAGCAGTATACATGATATAAAAGAAAATACGAGTTCTGGCTATTAAATAACGAGACTGGTTACAAAAACGGGTTTTATCATAAAAATTATTTCAAATTCGAATGCTCCCCTTCAATATACTCCCCTCTTCTCGCCACATATTTTTCCATAGGTTTTTTCCATTGATCGAAGCAGTTCTGGAAGTCTTCTTTGGTGAGGGCCTTTAGGAGCTCTGCCGTTTTTTTCTTTACCCCTTACATCGAATCCAATTGGGTCCCTTTTAAAGCAGATTTAGTCTTTGGAAACAAAAAAAGTCGCACGGTGCCAAATCTTGCAAGTACGGCGCGTGCTCGAGCATTGGAGTGCGTTTATCGGCCAAATACCGCTTCACAGATAGCGCCTTATGGGCAGGTGCGTCATCCTGGTGCAAAATCCAAGAGTTGTTCTTTCACAACTCGGGCCGTTCCTTACGAACTCGTTCTCGCGGTGTTGCCAAAACTGAGAAATAGTAAGTCTGGTTGACAGTCTAACCCTCTGGAACCCATTGAGTCATCACGATACCGCTAATGTCAAAAAAAAACGAGCAACACTGCCTTGAATTTTGATTTGGACATCCTTGCTTTTTTCATTCTAAGCGATTCAGGCGTCTTCCCATGCATCGATTGCCGCTTTGTTTCAACATCGTATTGAAAAATCCATGTTTCGTCGCAAGTAATAATGTCTTTCATCAGTCCGGGATCTTCTTCTAACCTTTCAAGGAAATATGAGCAGACCTGTTGACGCAAGAGCTTTTGGTCAGGAGTCAGGTTTTTTGGCACCAACTTCGCACAGACTTTTGTCATGTGTAATTCATCATGTAAAATGTTTCTAACCGTTTCTTTATCGACGTTTACAGCCTCGCCATTCATCCGCATGCTCATTCGACGATCTGTACGCACAATTTGGTTGATTTTGGTGACTGTTTCCGGAATTGAAACAGTGACAGGGCGACCTGCGCGCTGGTCATCTTCAGTGCTCTCTCGGCCCTAACTGAAGCGCTTCCACCACTTAAAAACACACGCACGAGATAGAGAATTGTCCCCAAGGGCCTCTTGCAACAATTTATAGCACTCAGTCGGAGTATTTTTTCAATTTAACAAGAAATTTGAGATTGACAAGTTGCTCCTGTTTTTCGTCACACATGGTTTTCGGCACGAGACAAAAACACGTGCGTTTCAAACCGCTACTGCACAAATACTATAATAGTGATGAAAACGTGTTTTAGTAAGTAAATAGAGAAGATTCCCAGATACCCAACGCGCTACTCGTTTCCCCCCCCCCCACCTCTCTAGGGCGCCCTCTAGGCGCGCAGTCTCGTCATTTAATAGCCACGCCTAGTATTAATACAACAGGGGAAACAATGTTAAATTCAACTATCTTTCTGTCAATAATTTATCATTTTAGTGATTAGAAAGTAAAATACGTTTTTTAGTTTTTCAAAAAATTAAGGTTCTTTTGGCAGTTTGAACAAATTTGTAAGTTACTCTAAAGAATTGGATAATATTTTATATTGGAAAAAGATATATTACGGCTCTAAAAATATGTAATAAAACACTTAATTTTTATAATATTTGTTTTTTTAAATCAAAATGCACAAATGAACCTTTTGAGGTATACTACAGTCATTTCTGTTGACTCACAAATATAGCGAGTCACCGCATCGTAGATTTTATATTTTATTTAGAGTGAATATTTTTTCCATAAATAATATTTTATTCGAAAGATATCTGGCCAAAAAATTAAGAAAAGTTTTCTTGAAAATCGTGCGAAGAAATTTGCTTCGTTAAAATTTCTTTGCAGTAGCTTATAGGGCAAACTATACTCTTTCAAATTTTTCAAACAAAATCTAAATTTTTTTATAAATAACCAAAATGCCATACATTTTCCGAATAAGAGTCAAAAGTTAATTTTCTCACAAAGTTTTCGACTATACATGCATACAAATTTAAAAATATTAATTATTTTTTAACATTAATTTTAAACAAGCTGAAATTGTATGTGATGAAATGTTCTTGCTAAGAAATAGAAGTCACAAATATTAAAAAATACCAAAAATATAATTCACAAACTAGCAAATTGACGAAAAAAGAAGACTACCGAAAACATTCAGTAACAAAATTTTAATATTCTTCAATGAAAGCAGAAAAATTCAATAACTGTAAATTTTTAAATCTTTAAAACCAAAATTTTAAACATCAGGACATTTACAATGACCGAATTTAAGGGATTAAAAAAAATATCGAAAAATTTAACTTCCGAAAACTGTTCTGAATTTGAAGCATTTTAATTCAAAACTAAAACATCTTTTTCATTTCTAAGCATATGAACATGAAATTCTTTTATCTAAGTGTATCCCCAATTCATAATGAGCATCTTTTGAAATATCTCAAATGACTTTTTTTGTTCCTTAAAAAATAATTTCTTAAATTTCAAAATCATCCAAATTCATATACGAATCTCCAGAAAAGTTTATTTTGATTAATTTGTTAATGCCCTTCAAATTCTTAAAAAGTTTTGACATTTTTTTTCGATTTATTGAACAATCTACATGTTGTTTTATGTTATTTAAAATATTTGAAACACTTCTGAAACATCTAAATATCTTTTTAAATGATTCGAATTTTCCTAGTGTTTTTATAAAATTTGTTGCAAAAAAATGTGTTTAAAAGTCTTAAGAATCTTTTTATGAAAAGTCATTTTTCAACCAAAACGGAAAAATTATAAGAAACTTACTGATGTAGCTTACGAATATTTTTGATTTTTTTAAAATGATTCTTATATTTTTTAAATATTTTAAAAATTTGTTAATTTTTTTTTAAATCCTACAAGATATAAGAAAAATTTTTCAATACACAGTCCTGACATTTCTCGTAGCCAAGGAAATTTTTTAACAAAGAAACCATATTTTTCAGCTAAAAACTTTTTTCCACACAAAAAAAGAGAATTATAAATCTAGAGCTATGAAATATTCGAAAAATAAAAGAAATGTTTAGCAAAGAAGTTAGCGAGCCAAATGCGTTACCCAAAAAATTTAAATTATAATTTAATTAAAAATCACCCAAAATTTTTAGTAGCACAATGTTTAAATAGAAATTTTAAATAATCTATATTTTGTTGTCAAGCAGAGTCATGCATATGGCCTCGAAGATGTTGTTCATGATCCTCATCAAACTAGTCCACGGAGAGGATTTGTGCATTTAGAGAGGGATCTATGGCTTGAAGCTTAATCTTTCCACCCCTTTGATGTCGATAAGCCACCAAAAAATCTTGATTGTCACTATAAAATTTTCATAACAAGACCAAACACCCGTAAAATCTATATTTCAGAATTTATAACACTTAGCATACCAGGTGCAGCGCCAAATTAGTCATCACAGCCATCACAGACACCACAGTCAGAATATTTTGAGTATGCGGGTAGGGTGTACAGATTCCATAAGGGTCGGATATTTTAAAGTTGACAGGAATGAGACACAATATGGTTTAGAGATGTAACGCAAGGAAGCGGGGTGTTCTCATAGGCTTCTCTGCCCACATTGCAAACGACAGTGACATATTATGATCATTAACGAATCTGTTTGCTTAGCTTGGGTAAAGTGCTTAGTTACTTGTGTATACTTATGTTATCTTTAAATAACAAATAGAAACGTTTAGTTGCTATAGAAATGTGTAAACTTATAGCAGCCAATTTTTCGAATTTTATAGCAAAAATGATTATCAATGTATTTATCATTACGCGCTTGGAAATCAAAGTTGCTATTTTCCTCGCGTCTCTTGGTATCCTACGTCTCGTGAAAAAATTGCTTTAAATCAGCTTCTTTGTTGTTCACGATTTATACTTTTTACCTTGCTGCAATTACTGTTTGAAAATTAAGAATTTAACGTTACAAAAATAATAAAACACATATTTTAATAGAGAGTGTTTCGCACTATTATACTGAGCTTATTCTCAACCCAAGAAGTTTCATTGAAAAAACTACAACCATTTTCGCTAAAAGGAAGTACATGTGAAAATATATCTTGAAAAAAAACAACAGCTTCTTTCACTAGGATCTGAAAGATTTTAAAACATTTTTTAAGAGATTTTCAAAAATATAAAAGATTGGAATGCAATCGCTCTGTAAACTTTTCTTTACACCAATCTTAAGGAGTAAATTTTTGTATTTCTTAAATACATTTTCTGGTTTAAGTTCAACTTTTTAATACCAGATACGGAGTTATTCGAGAGCCTGCCGAGATGAAGAAATTATGAAAGCTGTATACGGTAAAAAATTAAGAGGATTTATAGTTTGGAGTTCGTCTTTTACCGCTGTTGTCCTTATACGGCGGCCGCTAGCATGAAAGGTAACATTAGTAGCCTCTATTATAGGTTTCAAAAATGTTGACCACTCTACTGAAATAAAAATTCAAAATTATTAAATAATTGGCTTTTAGCAATTATTTTAACTGTGTAACCAGTGGTACGAAGTTTAGAAAAAGTTAAAAGAGTTTCTCAATCGAGGCTTGAAGTAGAACAGCTCTAGTAGAACAGCGAACGAAGACTGCGATGTAGCCGTTATATTATCGGTAACCACGACCCTTAGTTGTTCGTAAGTAAATAGGTCCAGCATAATCGACGCCATCATGTAGAAATGGTCGATTTGGAGTAGAGCAAATTGATGGAAGGTCTGCCATCAACTGCCGAGGCTGTACGGCTTGATGTCGTTGGCATGGTAAACATCGATAAATAAAATTGGCCTTTACAACTGATCGACCACGTAGAATCCAGTAAGTTTGTCTCAAGGTTCCAAGAGTTAGCTGCCTACCTCCAACACGAAGAAGTCGTTGGGAATCTAGGTAAGGTGTTAAACGAACTAACTTGCTTTTGGAAGGAAGAAACTTTCTTGATAATAGAGCCTCAAAGTCTGCTTCAAAATAAAATTGCTGTTTGTGTCGAATCCAATGTAGGGGAGCTTTCTTAAGTTCTGAATGTGAAAGAAATAATGACTTTGAACAGAATTGCTGAAACACATGTTGGATAAATCTTTGTAACCAGACAGTCGCTCATAGAAGTTTATCCAAAGAAGAGTAGTGATTGAGAAGCATCCCCATAGTTGGAATAGAGCTAGAAGTATGAACTTTTAATGTTTGCTCTTCTAAGTCCACTTCAAGGTTAACTGAGGTTGGAATTCTATTTCAAAGATCGAAGAGGAGCAACCAATTGGGGCCTTGCAACCAAAGAGAAAATGATGATAGCTCCATGGGTGAGAGACCTCTTGGAGCACAATCAGCAGGGTTGCTTGATGATGAAACATGATGCTAAATTGCTGATGGTAAAGTAGTTTGGATTTCAGAAACTCTATTGGCTATTAAGGTCTTCCATTTTGTATGATATCCGTGAATCCAGACTAGCGTGACTGTTGAATCGCACAAGATAAACTGCTCCACACAGTTCTGAGCGTGATAACGATATCTGTTTTAAAGGAGCGAGCTTAGTTTTTGAAATCAATAACGAAACTGACTTTGTATCAGAATCAGAAGTCACAAGAAGATAAAATGCTGCAGCGAAGGCTCTCTGCGAACTCAAATGCGAACTGCTTTAAATAAACTGACGAAGAATAACAAAATCGTTTTAGCTAAAACTACCAGTGGAAATTTTAAACGTTTGCTCAAGTTCAGGTTTGGCCCAACTTGGAAAATTATTTGAAGGCCACAAAATGGTTAATATTTTTAATCTAGTTAAAAAACACTCTGTTTCACAGCTTGTGATTACAGGACTAGCAACTTGGCTGTGCATCTGTTTTTAGTCGGGCTACATATCAAACCTCTTGAACCCAAGAAGATGACAAATAGGTTGATTTAGGTTTTTAAAGATGAGTGTTTTTGTGATTTCGTCTGTAATAATTAGTAAAGTGTGATTCAATTTATAAAAATTGCCGAAAGTGAAAAGCAGTCGTCACGTTCACAGGTATCGAGTAGTAATCAAAATCCTAAGATTCCAGAACAAAAACGGAATTAAGTAAATAGATAATAAGTAATTTATGTTTATTCATATAACCAGGATACGCAGATCCTTCTACTGGCTTTGAAATTTCTAAAAAAAAATGCGAAAAAAATATATATTATATATGTATATATATATATATATATATATATATATTTATTTATTTATTTATTAGTCCCTTGATACTTTAATTTTTGGTTTATAGGCATAACATTTTATTTTTTTCTCTTCTTGCAGGAAAATTCTTTAAACACAAAGGTCGTACGTAATCACCATTTCCCAAATAAGCCTTAAGAATTTTTATGTTTTTCTAAATAAATTTAACTGTTTTATTGAAAATTTACGCACTTTGTGAAAGTGCTTAAAGTGAGATTTTTTAAAAAGAAATATTAAATATAAAATGGTTTGTTAAAAATAAATGTATATTTTTTTAATTCGCCCATCCACATAAAATAATTCAAAATAAAGTTATTATTTTTCATTAAATACTAACCATTATATTTTTTGTTAAAAATAATCTTTTCAATTAAAAGTTCAACTGTTTGATTTAAAGCTTAACCTCTTTGGTAAAAACCATTTTTTTGTTTTTGAAGATTCTTCATGTTAGTAAAGAATTCAACAATTTCGTTGCAAACTAAATATATTTATTCAAACTACCATTATTTTGGTTAAAAATAGTTTTTCAGCAACAATTGAAATATTTGTGACGTCTTTCATCTTTATTAAAAAAATAATTTGGGAAATTAAAATAATTAAAATAATTGTAGAAAAAACGTTTTGGGTAAAATGTATCAGTTTTTGGTTAAGATTTAATCTTTTTCTCAAGAAGTTCAATCGGTTCATTCAAATTTAACTGTTTGTTGAAAAATTCAAATAAGATGCTTTTAGGTTCAAAAATGTTTAGAAACAGAAAATATAATATTTGTTATAAATATGCAAATATGCATCTTCATATTCTTTACTAGTAACAATGCCACAGTAAAACTAATTCTTCAAAAATTGTGTGTGAGGCATGACGCGATGAGGACTGCAACGTATGCTAATTTTTATCTTTACATTATAATTTATAATTATTATCAATGAAAAGATCTGGATTATATTTTATAAATCTGCTAACGAATATAAAAGTATTAATGTGGCTTAAAACTAATTCACCTTTCTTCTTCGTCTTCTCATAAATAAACTTTTTGCTTCCTTTAACTCTGTGCCTTGACACATACGGTTCTTTAATAATTATTAATATTTTCTAAAAATTTGTTCCGCGTTCTTTAAAATTTTATTTTTCAATATAAGAGAAACATATTGATCTCAGGACTGGGACGATGGTCATAGAGGCTAAAGCGTAGGCTTCGGACCCTATCTATCGGCTTGCGACTTCGATTCCCGCCTTGTACTGTGGAAGAGCCTCGGTGGCCAATGCGGTAAACACTAGCCTAGCAAGGGAGTTGTTCATCTCCGGAGAGTCGTGGGACCATTACCTCTAGAGAAAAAGGTTCTCTAAGTACTTAAGGCTGTTGTTCTTGGTGGTTCAGAACCCAGCTTAAACTGTAGGTCCCCCTCCCAGCACCAAGTAAGTGTGTGGGAGGTGTGTTAAGGAATAGGGAAGAAAGTGCAAGAAAAATGTAAACCCTTAGGGGACAC
>JAAAKG020005489.1:0-18507 GCA_010014905.2 Druon quercuslanigerum | reverse complement strand
TTTTTGGGCGTTAAGAAGATAGCATAATGGTTTCATTGCTGTTCCTGTCTGCTCAAATATTTAATTTTTTTCATGTTTTTATTATTATTCTATTAACTTGATAATAGTGATGTATGAGTGCCGAAACGTTGGTGATTAGTTTTCACAAATATTTTTTTATTGTGATTTGATAATAATAAAAATAAAAAGATCTAAAAAATTAACAAACAAAAAAAAATATTCGAGCAGGCAGGAACAGCAACGAAACCACGATGCTCTTTTCCTGACAACTAAGAACCAAAAACAACATTTGATTTATTTTTAGTGTGTCAGTAAGAGAGCATCGTGGTTTCGTTGCTGTCTCTGCCTGTTGGACTTTTTTTTATATTTTATTAATTTTTTATTTTTTATTATCATTATATTGTCTATAATAAAATAATAATAATAATAAAATGAAAGAAAGAAAAAAGAGAAGGAAGGGGATTTTTTGGATTGAAATTTTAACTTATGCTCATATTCGAAAAGTAGGGTGAAAAATTTGTAATTAATTATTATATTATTTTATTTATTCTACTCACCAGCAAAGGGAAAGCAGAATAGTGAGGTGATCATCAGAGTATGAATGGTGGTCCTCATCTTCGCAAAATAGAAAGAAACTTTCTCTCTATTTTGCGAAGATGAGGACCACCATTCCTACTCTGGTAATATAATCGCCACATTTACCAGCTTATATACTGAAGCCGTTATCTTGTTTTTAACTAATTATCAGGAATATAGGATTAGGAGGTGACATAAGGTACATACAGTTTTTATTGTTAGCGTAATTTTTTTTGTGTGCTTATAATATTGCGTGACACTGAAGCTTTCCGTTCTTTGGCAATAATATTTACAAATCCAGAACATTCTTGGAAATTGATGGAAAAATACTACAACCGATTTCGGATTAAAATTTATTATTTAAAAAATTTTTTTCTGTTTAAACTTTTATTTTAATGCAAAGAGTGAAAAAAGTCATTTGTTCATCTTTTTTTTTGTTAATTTTTGTCAACATTTTTTTCTACGATCCGCATTGTCAGACTATATGCACGGGAGTAGTTGAGAGAAAAAGAAAATTATAGATTTTTTAAGTTAATTGTTATAAACAAATTACCTGAAAAATTTTTTATAATTTGGATTCTTCATTTGAAAAGTGAACTTTTGCGTTAAAATTACTTGCTTTCATTGAAAAAACAATACTTGATCATAAAAATTTGTTATCCAATATTTTTTATGAATTTTATAAACAAATTCCTAGTGTTGACATTTAAAGGCAGGAAGAAATCGATTTTTTCCTATTTTTTTTTATTTATAGAAAAAAAGAAAGAAATTTTCCTCTCAAATTTCCTCAAATTATGTCGCAAGTGATGTATACTTATAAAGAATTATGATCCAATATTTTTTGTTGTTTAATTTTATAAAAAAATTATATAAACAAATGGACAGTATGGAAATTTAAAAGCAGAAAGAAATCATTTTTCCCCCAGTTTTCCTTAAACGATGTTGCCCGTGGTTTGTAATAATGTGAAATTATCATCCGATACTTTTAATTAATTTGATAAACAAATTGTATAAACAAATCCCTAGTGCTCACATTTGAAGGCAAGAAAAAATCTTTTTTTGTCCTAATTTCCCTTAAATTATGTCGCTAGTTATGTTTAATGATAAAAAATTAACATCAAATATTTTTCATAGATTTTATAAACAAATTATATAAACAATTGCGCAAGGTGGACATTTATAGGCAGAGGGAATTCCCCTTTTTTCTAAAATTTCCTCAGATGATCTCGCTAGTGATATTTAGTAATGAAAAATTAGCATCCGATATTTTTTGTTAATTTTATAAACAAATTACATAAACAATTGGCCAGTATAGACATTTAAAGGTAGGGAAAAAAGGTTTTTTAAAAGAATTTTTTTCAAATTATGTCACCAGTGATTTTTAATAGTGAAGAATTATCATACAATATTTTTTATAAATTTTATAAACAAATTATATAAACAAATTCCCAGTGTGGATATTTAAATGCAGAGAGAATGCGCTTTTTCTCTAAAATTTCCTCAAATGATGTCGCGAGTGATATTTAGCAATGAAAAATTATGATCCAATATTTTTTGTTAATTTTATAAACAAATTGTATAAACAAATGTCTACGGTGGACATTTAAAGGCAAAGAAAATTCGCTTTTTATATTAAATTCCCTTAAGCATTGTCCCCAGTAATGCTCAGTAATGAAAAATTTTAATCCGATATTTTTTGTTAATTTTATAAACAAATTATATAAACAAATGGCCAGTATAGACATTTAAAGGCAGGAAGAAATTGATTTTTTCTTATTTTTTCTCAAATTATGTCACCCGAGATACTTTATGTTGCAAAATTATCATCCGATATTTTTTATAGATTTAAAAAACAAATTGTATAAACAAATTCCCAGGGTTGACATTTAAAGAAAAAAAGAAATAAATTTTCCTCCTAACTTTCCCTTAATTGTGTCGTAAGCGATGTTTAGTTATGGAAAATTACGATCCGATATTTTTGTTGTTAAATTTTATAAACAAAATTATATAAACAAATGGACACTGTGGACATTTAGAGGGAGAAAGAAATATTTTTCACCCTAGTCTTCCTTAAATGATGTCGCCCGTAATTTTTTATAATTTGAAATTATTATCCGATATTTTTAATTAATTTTATAAACAAATTATATAAACAAATGCCCAGGGTGGACATTTAAAGGCAAGGGAAATTGTTTTTTAAATTAAATTCCCTTAAGTTTTGTCCTTAGTCATGTTCAGTAATGAAAAATTATAATTTGATATTTTTTGTTGATTTTATAAACAAATTGTATAAACAAATAGCCAGTATAGACATTTAAAGGCAGGAAGAAATGATGTTTTTTATAATTTTTCTCAAATTATGTCACCAGTGTTGTTTAATGGTAAAGAATTATTATACGATATTTTTTACAGATTTTATAAACAAATTATATAAACAAATTCCCAGGGTGGACATATAAAGGCAGAGAGAATTCCCTTTTTATCTAAAATTTCCTAAAATGATGTCGCTAGTGATGTTCAATAATAGAAAATTAACAATAAATATTTTTCCACATTTTATAAACAAATTATATAAACAAATGCCCAGGGTGGACATTTAAAGGTAAAGAGAATTCGCTTTTTATATTAAATATCCTTAAGTTTTGTCCCCAGTAATGTTCAGTAATGAAAAATTAGTATCCGATATTTTTTGTTGATTTTATAAACAAATTATATAAACAAATTCCCAGTGTGGACATTTAAAGGCAGAGAAAATTCGCTTTTTCTCTAAAATTTCCTTAAGTGATGTCGCCATTGATGTTTAATGATAAAGAATTATCATGTGTTATTTTTTACAGATTTTATAAAAAAATTGTATAAACAAATTGTATAAACAAATTCCCATGGTGGACATTCAAAGGAAAAGAGAAATTAATTTTCCTCTTAAATTTCCTAAAATTATGTCGCCAGTGATGTTGAATAATGAAAAATTAAGATCCGATATTTTCGTTAATTCAATAAACAAATTATATAAACAAATGCCCAGGGTGGACATTTAAAGTCAGAGAGAATTCGCTTTTTTCTTTTAATTTCCTCATATGATGTCGCCAGTGATATTGAGTAATGGAAAATTATGTTGCCATTCATGTTTAATGATGTGAAATCATCATACGATATGTTTAATTAAGTTTATAAACAAATTGTATAAACAAATGCCTAGTGCTGTTGTTTAAAGGCAGGAAGAAATCTGTTTTTCTCCTAATTTACCTCAAATTATGTCGCTAGTGATGTTTAATAATGGAAAATTAACATCAAATATTTTTCATATATTTTATAAACAAATTATATAAACAAATGCCTAGGGTCGACATTTAAAGGCAGAGAGAATTCGCTTTCTCTTTCAAATTTCCTCAAGTGATATCGCCAGTGATATTTAGTAATAGAAAATTATGATCCGATAGTTTTTGTTGAATTTATAAACAAATTAGGTAAACAAATGCCTAGTGCTAACATTTAAAGGCAGAAAAAAATCGTTTTTTCTCCTTATTTTCCTCAAATTATCTCGCCAGTGATTTTTAGTAATAGAAAATTATCAGCGGCTGTTTTTTGTTATTTTCATAAACAAATTATGTAAACAAATGGACAATGTGGACATTTAAAGGCAGAAAGAAATCTTTTTTCCCCTAGTTTTCCTTAAATGATATCTCCAGTGATGTTTAATGATTAGAAATTATCATCCGAATTTTTTTATTAATTTTATAAACAAATTATATAACCAAACTTAAAAACTTGGTCATTTAGAGGTCGAAAAAAATCCTGGGTGGTCCTAAATTTTCTCAAAAGAATGATGTCATCAGTGAGGTTTAGTCATGGAAAATTAACATCCAAGATTTTTTATTCATTCTTTAAACAAATTATGTAAATAAATACTTAATGTTGACCTTTGAAGGCAAAGAAAAACATTCGTTTTTTCGCAACTAGCCTCATTCGATCAAAATTAGTAGAAAAAGGGATTTCTTTCTGGCTTTAAATGCGCAAACTGGGAATTTGTTTATTCAGTTTGTTTATAAAATTATTTTAAAATATCGGATGATAATTTTCCATCATTACGCATCACGGGCGATATAATCAGACGAAAATTAAGAGAAAAAGATTTCTTTCTGCCTTTAAACGTCAACACTGGCAATTTGTTTATATAATTTATTAAAAAAATTAATATCAAAATATCGGATTATGAATTTTTATGATCAAGAATTATTTTTTTGATAAAAGCAAGTAATTTTATCGCAAAAAATCATTATGCAAACGAAGAATCCGTAGTTTAGACTATTTATTGATTTAATTTGTTTCTAACAATTAACATTGCAATGTGATTATTTTTTACTTTTAACTACCCCCGTCTATAAATCCTGGCAACGCTGATTATAGAAAAAAATTTTTATGAAAATAAAAAAGAAAAAATCCATAAATAAAAGTTTAATCAAATAAATCTTTAAATCAGGCCATAAATCTCTTCAAAATTTAATGATGAATTTTTTTAAAAAAGTTTAACAACAAAAATAGTTAACTGTAAATTTAAAAAAATAAAATTTATATTCACTTATACCAAGTTGCCTTTTTTTGAACTTTATTATAGATCGCAATTTGGCGGACTGCTTTTTATTACTATAATTGAACATTATTAAATATTATTATTATATTACATTATCAGAAATTATATTATATAATTTTTTTATATTCTATAATAAAAAAAAAATAAAAATAATACTTATCATTTTTCACTGTGGTGAGTGATGTCATATTTGATTAAGGATTATCAAGTATTTATTGAATACGATTTGAGTTTTAAGACTTGTAATTTAATTATTGTTATCAGCAAATCAATCTGGATAAGTTATAACTAATTAATACCATTTGAATTTATTCCAGAAAATATAAATATTATCAGAAACAGAACAATGAATAACAAAATATGTTACGTAAAATACGTACGATATATCAATAATAAGAAGCAAAATTACAATGTTTAATTTTGACCAATTAGCTACAATAATTTTTTGATTTTACTGTTAGATTATTTAACTCAATATCGTTTATAATCTTCATAATAAAAGTTGATTGATTTTGTTTATTGATTGATAAGTCAATCAATTATTTAATTATTTTTTTCATCACTTGCATTATTACGTAATTGATTTGTTTACACATTGTTTTATTATCAACAATTATTAATAAGTTTATTAAGTTTTGGCATTTTTAACATAAAATAATACAGAATTATAAAAAATATACCTTCAAAAACTTCTATATGAATAATTAGTATTTTCATTAACATTAGAAATTAAGTTTATAGCTACATTTTCTTGATTATCGTTGACAGATAAATGTTCTTGGGGTTTGCTTTTAAACTCCATTAAATATTTATCAGAAAATTCGCTTATTGTTTGAAATTATTATTTTTGTGTTGGGATTAAGGCTTTATAATTTGTAATTCAATAAAAATTTTATAGGTCTATGTAGTCTTTCAAGGAACAGAAAATTTATAGTAAAAAAATTAGTTACGTCTGAGGTCTTTAATTCAATTTGAGATTATGGCATTTTAAACGAAGAAGTAAAAAAAGCACTCACTTAATTAGAAAAAAATATAATGCCGCGTTTTTATTTACTAAATAGTTTATAACAAGTGTAATTTAATTATGACATAATATTCTTTATTAAATATCAGAATTAATTTGTTTACCACAGAATTTGTTGCAAAAAACGAAAATGTCTACGAATAAACAATTAAATATGTCACCTCTTAATAATTGAAAATTCACTGGAAAATATAAGTCATTTCGTTTAGGAAATCAATACTTTCAACATGTTTTCAACTCAATTTACCGGAAATGCTACGAATCTGCCATGTAAATATGTTTTATTAGTTACAGAGTACTCATTGACCCATCCTTGCATTGCTCTCTCAAACAAGCATTACGAGTGGAAAGAGCGAGTCGAGAATTGAACGAACCAATCCCAGGACAGCGTCGAGCAAACAGCCAATCAGCGCCGAGCCGGGAGAACCATGGAGTTAATACAGATAGAGACATTGACGTATATAGTATAGACCGCCAGTCTCTTTGATCCGCTGACGCTCCTGTTTAGAGAGAGAGAGAGAGAGAGAGAGAGAACGATTTAAGTGAGCACTTCTTTCTCTTTCTACTGAGTACTTCTTTCTCTTTCTACTGGGACACGTGCACGAGTCGACTATTGGCGCGCTCCGCTCTCTCCAGCTTACGTGACCCCAGTAGAAAGAGAAAGAAGTACTCACTAAAATCATTCTCTCTCTCTCTCTCTCTAAACAGGAGCGTCGGCGGATCAAAGAGACTGGCGGTCTATACTTTATACGTCTATGGATAGAGGCGACAAGACATAGGCTGCTCTGTAAGCGAGACCGTCCGTCTCAACTTCGCTGAGAGAGAAAGAGGCAGAGCGCCTCGGGTCCTCTTGGAGAGTAGGGAGTGGCATAAGAGTGGGGTGACTGGTCGGGTCTTTCTGATTCTCTTTCTCTCTCTACCCACCGATGGTTCCCAAGCTGACGCCCAAAGGAGACATGACCGCGAGCTTGAGAACCTACACGCCACGTTTTCTTTCGTTCAGCAGCCACGAGCCGAGCAACAGTCGCGCTTTGTTACCTCTTTCAAACTGTTTTTTCCTATCGCAAAGTACTGAAATAATTTCTTTAATATTTTGGAGTCAGTTAATTACTCTGTTGAGGTTAGGTGTACCACAATACCATCCTTGATGGCTTTCATTATCTGCTTATTTTAGATTCTGAATTACCTGTGAGAAAATGTACTGGAAAGCTAATAACATTAATCATTAAGCTTCCGAAAAAATTGCTGTTGTCTCTTAATAGAGTTTTGTTCTGACTTCTTGCTGTTTGGATTTTTATTTTGTGATTTCTACCTTATGGTTTTCACAACACCAAAATGACCATGAATAATATTAATTCTACTAGCCATGCAAACTTATTAGCCAAATTCTAAACTCTTTGTTCCTCTCTAGCTATCCGAGAGTTAATCCCGCTTAAAAATTTCATTTTCAGGTACTTGTAGGTTATGTAGAATACTCAGCTCAGGTATTTAAATAAAGAATTAAAGCATGTAAACTTACTTACGCGAAGGAAAGATGTAAGATGAAGATTGAGTTTAGTGCTATATTAAGTTCTCTGTTGATTTAATTTCTTATCACGACTTATCCACCACCTCTACCTTCACTCGTCAGAGGGCTGACTTTAGGCCTGGACCCTGACCCCCCCCCACATCCCTTTGGGTGTAATTATTGCGTAATCCGGTTGGCACATGCGCGCCGGGCGCCCAACGTAATTTTTGAGCTATCGTTTCCGTTGAGGCTTTTTGTGATGTCAGAGGTGGGACGTGAGAAGGGTTAAAATAAGACGGTGATAATTTTATCGTTACACGTTAGAATTTGGACCAATTTAATCTACTATGAACAATAATTCAGAAATTTTGTTCGATATAGAAAAATGTGTCAGACAAAAGATATCAGAGGCAGATGGATCACCTACTTGTGCCAATAGCAATGACCTTGAATTGGATTTCCAAGGTTAGTTAAAGGTTAAGGTGTTTTTTAAAAATGGAAACCTCTGCTTTTAACCCCAGATTTAAAATAAGCGGGAAATGTCACTTGAAAAATTATTTTTTAATGAAGGTCGAGTGAATTTTAAATTTTCGATAATGTTTAAATAATGGGTTTTAGCTGGGAATTGAGATTATAAACAAAAAAATGTTTTGAACAAAAGATATCAGAGGCAGAAGGACAATGGCATTGACCTTGAATTTGATTTATTTGAAGTTAAAATTAATTAATTTTAATTAATTTTGTAGTTCAAAGTGACTTTTTACAAATGACAATGAACATGAACATAAATTTCTTCGAATTGCTGGAATATTGATCAGTTTACCATTTCAAAATTTAAAATGCCCGCCCAAGTACACTACGGCTACCGAATGCGCAATGCGCATAAAAGTGACACTATGCAACAGCAACGTCCGTGATCCTCCGTTTCGCCGCGTGTATTGTCGCCTGCTAGTTTGCTTTTTAATTTTTAAGAAAAAAAAAGTTGTGATATGATGTCTGGCGACCCTGACAATAAATCACCTAGTGGTATAATTCAAAACTGTTTGCAATAACCATGCTTGCCCTGCAAGCATGGCTTTTAGTTTCACTTTCAGGTTTTGCGACATAACAGTTGTATATTTGTAGGTTATGGTATTCTTACGAAAAATTACGGTAAAATTCCCAGACATGATTTTATTTGTACAATAAATTGCAGATACTGCATTAGCAATATTAAAAATAATAAAAAAATTTTTAATGATTGGTATTAGTAAATTTCATAGAAGAAATATTCAGTTAAAGCATACTGCATATCTCTTTTATGAAATTCACTAATGTCAATATATTTATATAAAATTTTATTATTTCAAATATTGGAATATTGCATTACTATTTGCAATGTACACAAATAAATAAACTCTCACATTATTCCTTTGCAAAAATAGTGCAATTTATTAAAGAAGAACGCTTACTCTAAACCCAGCCGCCTACTGATTTTTATTTTGTTTAATTTTGTCACTAAATGAATTTTACTTTTTCATTTGTAAAATTACCGAAGTCCTTTTATTTACGTCGCCCAGCGATGTAGAATTCAATAGATTTTCTAACAGCGTGCTTCCTATCAATTTCACATAACAAAAGGATACGCTACAGCGTACCCATATAGTATCCACATAGTATTCCTTCCCTACCATGCAAAACAAAAACTCCAAAAAAGAGCAAGATCAACATTTAACTTGCTGCAATTCGAATTCTACGTTAAATTTGCCATTTGAAGGTCACGGAGTCAATACAATAATTATTTTTTTTAGCATTAAAAATAAAAAATATATAATGTCTATCATTTACATGAGCTGAAGGCGACTTCAAGTGCATCGTCTCTTAATAGCAGCAGAATACTACATTAGCGTTTATTGATGCACTTGGAGCCACCTACAGCAGAAGTTAATGACATTTTTTTTTCTTTAAGGCTGAAACAAGTATTTTAATTAGTCCGTGACCTTCTGATCACAAATTTAACGTAGAATCCGAATTGCAACAATTCAAATTTTTTTGCATGGTAGGGAAGGGATACTATGTGGGTAATATAAGGGTACGCTGTAGCGCACGATGGGAGCGATAATGATATTATATATTTGACAATGATTCTGAGAAAGAACTATTCATCATTCATTAATGATTCCATTTGGATTCATTGCCTTTACTCCAACACGGGGTTTTTAAAAGATTGATAAGATTTCGGCGCGTGTGGAACTGGTCGCTCTTTATCGAAATATTTTGGCTTGTATTAAAGCGTAGAATTAGTTGTATTTATATTCAACTATAAATCAATGAGAAATCAAAACAAAACTCAAATATCTATTACTTATTTCGTCAAACATAAGCTATTCATGGTGCTACTTGACTATCAGGTAGTCGCAACATCGAAACCAATCTTTTTTTTACGCCCCCAAGAGCGACAACTAATTTAAACCACTAGTTACTTATTAGGTTTATAAACTCCTTCATTTCGTTATTGGGCTGCGGTAACGAGGCGGGTCCAAACTTTCTGTAAGAAATAGACTATATTGTTTCACGCGCACTAGGATTTAAGCGTATTGTCTATTGGCAAATAGCGTCAGAACTGGCAACTGTATTGAAGAGGTCAACCCGCTTTTAACTCTCCTATATAAAGATTCCGAGGAGTGCATTAGAAACGGACCCTTGAACCCATTCGGATTCTTCGACTCTCTCTCTCTCTCTCTCTCTCTCTCTCTCTCTCTCTCTCTCTCTCTCTCAGCTGTTTTTAAAATTATTTTGCCGCCAGAATTCCTGAGAAACCCCCACCAAGATAGCGGGCCACATTTAAATTCGGAAGTAGCGATTGGACACCGGCGTCGACCAGATCGGCAGGAACGCTGCCCTTGGCTTCCGCGTATCATCGTTAAGGTGTTTGCAAAAGAAAATCACTTGCGCTGCCGTGGAGACGTGTCACTGACATGACGTCCGTGCACGATCATATCGAGCCAACCAATCACATGCAATCTTTCCAGCTGCTTCCGCCTGAGCACTAACACATACAAGTACGTCACTACCGACGCCAGCTCGCACATCCTTGAGTAAGTACCGCCACGGACCGCAGAAACACGTCAGGTTGTACACGATTGGTTGGCTTCATGGGTTTGTGCACGAACGACACGTGCGTGAGACGTCTCCAGCATGCGGCAACGGATTTTCTTGTGTGATCACCTTTAGAACAAAACTTCACATCCTCCGTTGTGCATCCTCTCGCTTTCGCTCCGACGTCGCAACCACGAAAACCATGTCAAAATTCTTCAAGTTCGTGGTGCCACCTTAGTGTTATATTATAAACTAGAATTTATGTTTTTGAAGAATCGGTAATCAGAAGACCCTTTGTGTGTACATACTAAAGTTTGTTTCCATTTCTTTAATGAACAAATAAAAAGTCCAGTGTTAGAGATTGTAAACTAATTAAATAATTTATTATTAGTTGATTACAAAATCCAAGTAAAAGAAAGGAACGTGTAAATTAAAAAAAGATACATAAAGTATAAATTATATTAATGTCTCAATCAAAATAATTCATTTAATGCTTTTTATGTTATTGACTGGTTAACTAATAATACCTGATTAACTTTTTTCACAATATTAAATTTCCATTATTAGTTAAAAACCTGTAAATAATCAAATTTAAACAAAGACAACTTGAAATTTAAAAAATATATAAAGAGCGAATTATTTGACTGCTTCAATAAAACTTATTTTTTAAAGCTTTAAATGATTTGAATTTTAAATTGAAAATAATTGTTTAATGATTTTTTGTTTTGAAATGACTCAATATTTGTGAATTAATTCTTTTAAACTATTCTTAGTGCTTGCTGCATTACTCCCAAGGGCGCATCCAGATGCTGACCGCGCACGAAAACCCATATATCGCCCGCATAGCCTATAACGTGGTGGACCTGACTCGTTAGAAGATAAAGAAGTTCATCTACAACAAAGCACCACAGGAGGGGTGATAAAACAACTCCCTGCGGACATCCTCAGTCAACAGTTCCACATAAGGTGTTATCACCCTTAGTTGTAGTTAAATTCCTATTGTTTAACATACGGCAGGACCATTCAACAACTGCCATAGGTACTCCATGTGAGGTGATGGCCGCCCTGATCACCTCTCCCAAGGTGTAGTTACAGGCTCGTTCAATGTCCATAACGGTTTCTTTCACAAGGCCTTTCAGCTTTAGTTGTCCTTCGATTAAGTTAAATGCTGTGCTTAGGGACGTCTCCTTCGAGTAACCAGTCCTACAGGCGTGTTGATGCTTGTTCAGTAGCCTGCTTTACAAGACCTAATCGTGGCTGTATCTGTCTACAAGTATTTTCACAGTTTATAGTAGGAGAAATGTGACGCTAACGGGGCGGAAATCCTTGGGTAAAGTATACCCAATCCTGCCTGATTTCGAAATATAAACCACTCTGGCACCCCTCCATGCCGTCGAAACATAATCCAAAGTCAGACTAGCCCTAGAAATTCTTAAATCGGCCATATGATGACTTCAGCAGCCTTCTGTAAGAAGACTGGATATATACCATCTTAACCGGGAGACTTGTAAGACTGAAGGACTTTAGGACCCACCTGACCCTGTCGGAGGTAACAATCTCGTTGGCCAGTCGCCGATTCGGGCCTAGTTGGACCACAGGTGACTTTAATTGCCTCGGAGGTGTCCTCCGCTCTTCTCCTAACTTTGTAAAGACCGAAAAATGTGCCTTGATCAGATGGTCCAAGGTGTCCCCTTCCGACTCTGAGTATCCCCTCTGGGCAATTTTGGAGTGCTGAGAATAGCGACCGGATTTCGAGAAAGCTGTTACCATCAAATCCCTGAACCACAGCTCAAGCCGTGGGACGACGTGGATTCCCTTCACCAGTATGCAAGCTCTTGGATTGGCCGCCTTGGGGTCACTGTAACAAAACCCAGCAACCCCCCCCCCCCCCTTAAACCCCTAATAGCAACCCATGGTTAGCAAGGTTCCTGGATTAGCGAGATGCTTATGTCCCTCGCAGTTATGCCCCTCTTCAAAACTGCTGAGGCGCCTTGGCTGGGGCTCAAGTTAATTTGGGTAATGGTTAGACCGTGAGCAGTCAATTAGGTCTACTTCCGATCTCCCTTTACGACGATAGGCTCCTTCTGCACCTGGCTGTCAACCTGAAAGTTGACCTGTCCAAAGCTGCAGGAGGACCTGTAATTGAGGATCGCAAGAACCCCCGCCCGAGACTCAGGAATTTGCACTACCAAAAGTTGTTTGGTTCCTCCTTCTGCTAAGGCCTCTTTCTGAGGCCTATCGTGCCTAAAAATTCGCCAGAATGCTATCTTAAGTGAGGGGTTGAATCCTTGTAACCAAAGGAGCACCACAGAGGGTTCTCCAGTTCTTCGGGGAACCATGCCGTGGCTTTCACCATCTTCTGGAGCAACTCAACTTCACCCACCTTAAGAGATGCGCCTTCTCAAGGCTTTGCCTAGACAACAGCTTTGTGTAGCCAAGCTTTAGTAGCTGGCTCGGCTGCCACAAATACAAAGACCCCTCCCCTACAGAAGAAGGTCTTGATTTTCGTCCATTGATCTGGGGAGACTCTTTCGAGCGCCCTCCAGGTATCTTTCCAGAAAAGCTCAAACTGCACTGTAGTGAGTAACGAGTCCCAACCATTTCAGAACACTCAGACATACATACTGCGTTTATAAAGGTCGCCTATTAATTAAACCGGCCTTACTTGACCCTACTTTTCTGACTCTCGAAATAACGATGCTGCCATGTTTACTAATAAATTCGAAATCGATGTTAATGGGCTGCCAGAATGGTTTGAAAACGATGCCATTATCACTGTTGACCATGGTTATCGTGGTACCCTACCGCATCTTGAAAATCTTGGACAAAGGAAATTTCATACAGAAGAGGCAAATGACTAAAGATTGATCATTAAGACAAGCTGGATCGTAGAGGCACGAAATGGTCATCTGCAACTCCGTACTCAATATAAATTTGGGAAAATGTAAATGATAATATCAAAAATAATTTAGGCAGTTACTTTTTAATGAATAATATACAATAGTTCAGTATACAAATATTTTGACTTTCATAAGCGCACGTATAATAATCTAGTTTACCCCTTCTCCTGTACGACGGCGAACATTTCGTGCCGCTTCAAATTTAGTCATATCAAATCCGAATTGCCCCTGGTTAGCGAAGAGGTTATTGCCCCCATGCACGGTACCCTCTTGTATATTTCGTTCCTCTTCGGCATTTATCATGGAGGTGCTGGGTCGTCGACGAGAAGTAGCTGAAGAACTAACTGGTGCTGAAGATATTGTGACACCCAAATGAAGTCGAGACATACCAAGTCCCAGTGCCCCCTGATTAGCGATGAAGTTTCTACCCCCACGCACGGAACCCTCTGTAGCAGCGCCTTGAGCATGCCCATGAGAGAAACTCTTAGAATGTGCATCAACCTTGATTTTAGCACTCTCGAATATCCAGGGCAACTGTAAAAAATTATTATTTTTAGTTGTGAGAGAGTCGCTGCACTTCGGTTTGATGTGGCGTCCGCTCCAGATTCGAAGCACTCGTTAACCCGAACTTACTGAGATCAGCCGCTACGAAATGTTGATGCTATATTTTTCTAAGATGCGCAAGCACGGAACTGTGGGCCAAGCGTCGCGTGTGTTTATTTCGCCTGCTAATCAAATGTTTCGGCTTGTTCGGGGTAATGGTTCTCCCGAAACCGGGGAGCCGTTCTCATAAAGGGCCCTAAGGTTTGATACGCATTCCAGGTTTAATGAGTCCATTAATCTCGGTTTTAGATGACAGTATACTGATCAATCGTGTTTAATTATGTTTAGAAATGAGAAAAAAATGCCCAGGATAAAACTTATTTCACCAAAAAAGGTAACTATTAAGAAAAAAATCGTGCAGTTAAAAATTCATTTGAAGGAATTAATATTTTCAACCGAAAACTTTTTTCAAACAAATTTCGAAAATTATTGTTTGAACTTAAAATAACAATAATTTTTAATAAAACGTTTCTGATGCTAACTCCTATAAAAACAAAAATCCAACGACCAAATTTGGACCACAACGAAAAAACAAAAAATGCTTCAATTGTAATCTCAAACAGAAATATTTTTAAAGAAAAATTTTAGACAAAAATGAAAAAGAGGATAGAAAATGAGAACCCCTTCCTTCTCTTTTTCTTTTTTTCTTCTTTTTTATTTTTATTATTATCAAATCACAATAAAATAAAATTGCTGTATGAGCACCGAAACGTTAGGAATATAATTTTACTTTTTATTTTCAATGTTCTTCTATCGTGATTTGATAATAAGAAAAATAAAAAAGACAAAAGAAAGAAAAAAAGAAGGAAGTGGATGTAGTTAGTCGCCTTCTCATTTTTCTTTCCTTTTTTTTTTGTCTGAAATTTTTGTTTAAAAATGTAGTTTTTAAAAATATAATGCACGTTAAAAAAATACGTCACCCAGAAATATTTTATTTTAAATTATTGTTATTTTAAATTCAAACAATAATATTCAAAATTTTGAACCTTGAAAATGATATAAAAAAATAAATGTTTAATATTGTATTTGAATCACTAAAATATATTTATAAAAATTGTAATTGTTTAAATTCAGGAATTTAAAAACTAGGGAATTTTCCAATTCGGATATTTTATAATTCAAAAACTTTATTATTTAAGAATTTTATTATTCAGAAATTTTCCAATTCGGAATTTTAATTTTCTGCAATTTTATTATTTAAGAAATGTTAATCTTTAATTCGATATTTTTATTTTTCGGAAATTTTATTATTTTTTATTTTTTTTTATTATTTTACAGTTGGATTTAATTTTCAAATGGATAAGATAAATTGTGTAGGATTTTTCAAAATCTCAAATTTCTCTTTGAGACTTTTTTTTCTATTTTGCGTCGTTTGGGTTAAAATCTAAATTTTGTGATGTCAAATTTTAGACAGTTCTACTACTTTATCAATCAATTTGATAAGAATGTAATAAATAATAAAAAATAAAAAATCTGTATCTATTTTCTGCGAGAAAAACTTTTGTCTATCAACTCGTTTTTCCAAAAATTTGTAGTTTTTATTTGGAATGTTATTTTCACAATTTTCGTTAATTCATTTTTTTTCGTATCCTGCCTAGTTTGACCAAAAAATAGAATTTTTGATTTTTGATTATTTTTTGTGCAATCAAAATTTGAATTTTTGATTTTCGAGAAAATTCCAAAATTTGTTATGATAATTTTGAAGCACTATCAAAAAACAATGTATTTCTTGTTCTGACTTTTTTCAATATCGTGCGTTGTTCGGCTTAAATTTTTGATTTTTGACATCATACAAAAATGTTGAAAATGCCATAACTTTGAGAATATATTTTTTATCGAAAAAAACCATTAGGATAAATTTTTTGTCCTGTTTTATACTATAAATACCTGTACATAGAATTTCAGAATTCATAAAAAAATTGTTATCATAAATTTTCAAAATGCGCTAACTTTTTGAATTTTTATCCAAAGTGGCTAGTTAACGAACTCGTCCTTTATTTTGGGACTTTAAAAAAGTGTGCCAAAGATCCATTTAATTTGTTAATTTTTTCGAGAGTATTTGTGTTTACAGACGGACGGACAGTCAGACGCCGTCGTAAAAACTTGATTTTCGGATTCAGGGGGGCTCGAAACGTGTAGATCCGTTAAAAAATTGTGACTTCAAATTTTCGACAATTCTAATACTTTCCTAATCATAAATACTGAGAATGTAAAAATTACAAGTAGAAAAAAAAAAAAAAAACACTGGGGTGTACCTACATGTTCTTGTTTAGAACAGGCTTCCATATCCTTTAACCATTCTTTGCTCGGAACAGACACAAACTTCCATGGATTAAGCGGCTTACTTGGATCAGACACGTATTCAAGAAATCCAATATAGTCACAATGTTCAATAACAATTTTACGATGGTAGTCGGCTCTTGAAATCATTTTATTACCAAGCCATAATTCCCTCACATCTGGCGATTGCAAACTTAATTCTGTAAAAAAAAACAATAGAAATGTATAAAGTAGAGTACCTAAAAACTACCCTTAAAACCCAAAAGGTCAATTCTTGATGAAATCGATCTTTTGAGCACTGTATTCTGGTATTTTTTATTTAAAATTATTAATATTAGTCTAGTAACATATTTATTATCATTTTTTAATCAATTTTTAATTGTTTAAACAAATGAAATTTGATTAAATAATTTTATTTTATTTGAAAATTTGTTTTTTTCCCTAAAAATGATTACCATTGGTCTAGTGGCATATTTATTAACATTGGTTCATCAGTTTTTAATTGTTTGAACAAATTGAATTTGTTTAAATAATTTTTTGTTTGTAAATTTATTTTTTCCCTTTAAAAATATTACTATTGGTCTAGTGAAATATTTATTAAAATTATTTTATTAATATTAAATTGTTTATATAAATCTAATTTGTTGTTTTTATGTTTTTAAAAATTTTGAAATAAAAATTATTACTATTGGTCTAGTGAAATATTTATTTAAATTATTTTATTAATATTAACTTGTTTAAACAAATGTAATTTATTGTTTTTATGTTTTTGAAATTTTTTTAATAAAAACTATTACTATTGGTCTAGTGGCATATTTATTAACATTGGTTCATCAATTTTTAATTTTTTGAACAAATTGAATTTGTTTAAATAATTTTTTTTTTTTGAAAATTCGTTTTTTCTCTAAAAATTATTACTATTGGTCTAGTGAAATACTTATTAAAATTATTTTATTAATATTAAATTGTTTATATAAATCTAATTATTTGTTTTTATGTTTTTGAAAATTTTGAAATAATAATTATTACTATTAGTCTACTGCAATATTCAACCACAATAGTTAGTAAATTTTTAATTATTTAAACAAATCCCATTTGTGTAAAGAATGTTTTTTTTCAAAATTCTTTTGAACTGGCAGTTTATTTCCATTAATGGATATGAATTTATTTTCAAACATTTTTCGTTTCTTAAAATAAATAATCATTACTTATTTTTGCCTAATAATACTATTCAACTGACAATTTGTTTAAATAATTAAAAATATAATTAAACAATGGTGATAAATATTCCACTAGACCCACGGAAATAATAAATATTAAAGACACATAAATAAGATTAAAATCAAATTTAAAATCCTTTTTAACGACCAATCATCAAATTATTATGCAGAATTTTAAAAAATCCAGAATCTAACAATTTTTTTGTCTGTTTTATTTTTCTTAAATAAAATATATAAAATAAAGAAAATAAGGAAAATTAAGAAAATAGGGACAAGAAAAGCATAAAGAAAATAAAGAAAATAAGGAAAATAAAAATCAATAAAATACAGAATATCAAGAATATCAAGAAAATAAATAACATAAAGAACATAAATAACATAAAAAATATAGAAAATAAATATCATGAATAACATAAAGAAAATAAATAACATAAATAACATAAAGAAAATAAATAACATTAAAAAAATAAAGAAAATAAAAAAAATAAAGAAAATAAATATCATAAATAACATAAAGAAAATAAAAAACATAAATAACATAAAGAAACTAAAGAAAATAAATATAAAAAATAACATAACGAAAATAAATAACATAAATAACATAAAGAAAATAAATAAAATAAAAATATAAAGAAAATAAATAACATAAATAACATAAAGAAAATACAGAATATCAAGAATATCAAGAAAATAAATAACATAAGTAACATAAATAACATAAAGAAAAT
>JAAAKG020005478.1:0-21463 GCA_010014905.2 Druon quercuslanigerum | reverse complement strand
ACTTGCTGTTCTAAATATTTTTTACATCGTTCAAGGTGGTTTTCCAACTTTTAAAACGTTTATGATGACGAGGGGGGGTATGAATAACTTAGAGGTAGTTTTTCTGGAACTATTATATATTATCAAAGGGCAAAAAAGAGAAAAATGTATCCACTAACAGTGTATTTTAAGTTTGATTATTTCTAATGCTTTTTTCATACATTTATATCTTTTGCTGCATATGTTCACGTGGAAGGGTAGTTTTTGTAAAAAATTGTAACGAGATGTAAATTTTTAAGCGTCAAGTAATTAATTAGGAGCTCTTAATGATCTTTACATTTTTTAAGCTGAATTTTTCACTTTTAAAACGTTTTTGATCTCGGGAGTAAGGCTGTACGAGTTAGGGGTAGTTTTTGGGGAACGTAATATATGTCATTTTAATTTGATACAGAATGAGCGTACAGAATTTCGAAGTATTACGTTTAGGACCTCTTTTTACTAATTTAACACTATGAACTTGATCCTTACAATCATAATCTAGCTAAATGAAAAATAGGACTCCATAAATCATGAAAACTTCAACTAACTAGCCCATATGACTTTTATTTTACGATTTTCCATAGATGTTCATAAGTTCTCGCCGGTGTATTCTTCCACATTTTTTTCTTCTTTTCTCGAAAACCTTCCAATTCAACAACGTCTATAAAAATATTTTTGACAACACAAGGTTGTCACAACTGCTGTATTTAAAGTTTGAAAAAAGGCGCGAGAATTTAATTTTTTACTAACTTTGTATGATATAACCATAATTCTTTTGAACGCACCCTAACATAATTACTACATGCATTTGCATCGTTGTTGTGATAATGTTACAATATAAAAGTCGATATTTATTGCGCAAACTGCGCTTTTTAGCGAAAAAAAATATTTTTAATTCAAAAATTTAAAGCTCGGAACAAGAAAAATTAGCTTCTAGGCATTTAGACAAGATGAAGTTTAAGTCGTTCTTTTGATATGAAAAAAGTTTTTTAAAAAAATTGCCGTTTTTGAGATATTGAATTTTGAAAAAAAATATCACCTTTCGTTTATTGCAAAATAATAATTTATTCACTAATTATTAACAATTGTTGATACATTTTTATGAAAGTGCAAGTCATAAAAAACATTTAAAAGTAATAATCATTAAAATCGCGTCATTTTTGACAAAGTTACTGACGTTTGAAAAAAAATTTCCGCAAATGAGGGAAAAAAACGATTTTCACCTGAAAAATAAAATTGCTGATAAATTAAAAAAAAAATTTTTTGAGGTAAACAAAAAAACACGTGTTCAATTATTTCTAACAAAGAACAACATATTAAGGTTTTATCGAAAAAGAAAAACAAGTCCCAAATGGCCCGGTTGAATTGAAATGGAAAGCATCAACTGCATTTTATTTTTTGTGTTTCCTTTCGAAGCTCAGTTTGTTTAAAAAATTTGCAATAACTGTAATTAGCTAAAGGAACTTGAAAACCGAAACTTGTTCCAATCACCTGAGCAAAATTTGACTGGACATTTCACCTTTATTTTATTATCATTACTCTATTGAGCTTGATACCTGGATGTGCTTTTCGGGGTTAACGTAATGTTCAAAAGTTCTAGCATAACAAGCAGTCGGTTAAATATTTATTTTTTCGCTTTTTATGGCGCCAGCCCATTTTTTAATACCTTCTCAATCGTGGCTTGTAGACTAGCGGAGATTAATGCAAAATATATTATTTAAAGGGTAGTATTTAAATAATGACTTGCTGTTGAAGAAAATATCACAAAAGTGCTTAATGAAGTAGTATATTTCATTTTTCAAGAAGTTATCCTCTCTAAATGAAAATTGGTAAAATTGAACTAATAATTACTGAAAATTTTCAGATTTTACTAGAAAAAGTGAGCCACTTTAGTTTATAAGAAAATTACTAATTTCTTTGATAATTCAATAGCAAAAAACTAATTGCTGGATAACAAAAATTATTTAGGACTATGTAATAATTAAAAAAAAAATTAAAACATGAACAAGTTTTAAATACAAAAGTTTAATAAATTGAAGCATAAATATACCAGCATTATCTCAATCTAAAAAAACGGTACGTCATATTGTGACATTATAAACATAAGGAAGCTTGCCTGATTTTAAAGTCATTGCTTTATTCTATCTGTTTGAACAAAGTTCAGAAAAATCAGAATTATCTACTCTCTAAATTAAAGTAGATCAATATACACGAAATTAATCATAGATATTCAGGGTCCTCCTTTCTCGATTCGATTGTTCAGGATATTTCTTAATTTAATAGTGGGAAACTGACTAATTTTTTGACAAAAATAAATTTACCAAGGATGGCATAAGAAATAATTTCAAAAGGTTATAAAAATGGAAAAGATAAAAAATAGGAATTTTCACTAAAACGACGCAATAATATAACATTTTTAGCTCTATTGAAACGATAAGTATGTCATCTTGAAAAATTGTTGACCTGACCTAGTCTGTTTCCATTTTAAAAATATTGCCTTTTAATTGTTTAAACAAAATTAGGAAACTACGTGACTCTTGTTAGGTTTTTTGTGGTCTATCGTAATGCACAAATATGTTATCAAGTGGCAATATTCAAGAATCACAATTTTTTTGAGCAAGAAATTCAATTTATGCCCCACCAAAATACCTTGTAAAAAATGTCACATTATTTTGTGCAATAATTTGCCTGGAAATTCACTAACATAGATGATTTTTATGTTTGTTTCTGATCCGTTTGCCACGAAATCTACAATAACTTCTATTTTAAGTGGAAAATTTTTAAATCTCAACTTGAAAAGCGTATCTTACCCTCTCCATTCATTTTGAAAAACAGAAAATGAATTATAATCGACTGAAAGTCATGTCTGCATACCATTCACACCTAAGTCTGGAACGATAATATTTTATTTATCTATCATAGCGTCACTTAAAAGAAAATGAGGAATATTCCCGGCTTGCTATTACTCACATGTGTCAGTTTCTTTGACTTTACAAGTAAGTGTGCTATAATAACTTAATTAATTATAATAAATAACACTTCTCTGATACCTTTGTGGTAAAACTTTTTAGCATCAAAGTATTAATCAAATTTCAAAATAAAATCTTAAATCTCCATTTTCTCATTTATTTATTTATTAATAAACTGATGTGCTTCTTTCCTTTATACAACTTTTTGCGAAAACTAGCATGGTACAGTGGGGTATCGACACACTACATCTTTATTTTCCCGGAACAGAATAATTTTGCTTCATGAAAACTTTTTTATTCTTATTGAACTTCCCCATATCTCATGATTTCATTTTTTCTTACTTTTTTAAATTAAAAAATGACTTTTTGGTTGTTCTTCAAAGATGATTTTTAAAACTAAATTAAAAACCATAAATTTTCATTGTACCGATATCCATAACTTTTAAAACTAAACTCATTAAAACTCCTTTTCTACTCGAGGGAATTTATTTTCGATTTTTACGTATCTCGCCTTAAGAAAAATAAATACAAAACTACGTGCTCTTTCAAAAATCGGTTTGTACCAAATTTGTAGCTCTTTCCAGGGTTAATAGTTTTTATAAAAATTTTTTTTTCTAAACTTGTTTCGTTTTTCAACAAATTTGTTTTATTTATTTTATTTTTAATGAAATGTGTCAATAATAAAAAAAGGCTGCATCTTATGAAGAAGTAATTATTAACAAATTCGTAGATCTTTTTTGTGATCACAATTTTTGTTAATTTAACTTTTTTGTATCCTGCACAGTTTGACCACTAAATGGAATTTTTGATTTTTCTATGTGTTTTGTGCAATAGTAATTTGAATTTTCGATTTTCCAACCAAATTCAAAAAATGTTATAATAATATTGTAGGGCTTGCAAAAAGCAATGTTTTCTGCTTTTGACTTTTTTCATATCAGGCGTTGTTTGTCTTAAAATTTTGATTTTCGATTGAGAGGGACTCGAAACGTGAAGATCCGTTAAAAAACTGTGTGGTCGAATTTCGCCCAATTTTAATATTTTCTCAATCATAAATAGTGAGAATGTAAAAGATTAAAAAATGTAAACGAGAAAAGTATGTTTTTAAAATCAGTGTAACTGCTTATTTAAAAAAATTGGTTAATTAAAAAGTAAAAAAGAAAAGTCACCCAAACCAATATCTTACACTTTTCCGTCTTTTTTATACTATGGGGAACCGAAACGTTTTAAAACCAACTTATATCTATCGATCATGACTTTTAATTTTGATAGGAAACTACGACTTCATATCTTGGTCTTGTTATTTGCATTAATTATAATTTTAGACATAAACTCTAGCTTAATTTTAATGTTATATTTATAACTATTTTATATTTTACTATTTATTATAATGAACTATTTATATTATTTATATATGTGTTGATCTTCCACAATTTTTTTCAAAAATCTTTATAGACATTTTACATCTGATGAATTCTGATATTTTTCTGGACCGCGCTGTTATATCCTTTTAAACAACTACTTTACTTGAGTACTCTTGATTTTCAAGTTTTCTAGGATTCTCGTATCGAGAAACTTGTTTATAAAATAAACTCTCTGTTTCATTAATTTATTGCTCTTCTTTATTGACTAGTCATTGTTTAAAATTTCCAGATTTGTTAATACTATTAAACCACAATCATATAAATGTTATTTTCTTACAAAATTAGGTGCGGATGAATTTCCAACCGTTTCTGAAAATGAAATTGTCATAGAAATGGGAGATCGTTCTCTTTTTAGTGGACATCTCGATGTAAAAAAAGGAAAAAAACCCGTCTGGATGAATTCTCTCCTAGATCACTATGGCAAATATTATGCTTACATATGTAACAATACGGACGATGGTTTTACTTCACCAATAAAATTAATTCCACCTGCATATCCTAGCACGCGACCCATTGTGCATGATGAAGATTTTGGTCCAAGGTACGCTGAAATACATACAGCAAGTATTTATTGGACGGCAAGAAAATTTGATTTTTACGAGCGAACATTATCAAAAGAAAAAAAATCGACAAGACCTGGTCTTCAAGTATACGCGAAACATATCTATGTATCGTTTCCAAATAAAGTTGCCTTTTTTTCACCGCTAGAACAGCATGAGACACATCACAGGTTTGATCGGGAAAAATATCCCACACCTAAGCTGAATGCAACAGAGGCAATTACTAACTTTGATTTTCAAGACAGCCAAACAAGTAGGTTTCTGTAATATTAATTTTATAATTAATTCTTATTGAAACTGAATGATTGAGACTACGGATTCTATAAGCACGCATAAAATTTGCCTAGTCACTGCAGGCCGCTCGAATTGGCCCCTGATGACTTGAAAATCAGTTTTCGAAAATTTAACTTTTTAAAACATCACTTTGTAGAAACTTCCATAGCGCATCTTTTTTCTTTTGACAAAAAAGTTGTATCTTTTACCGTTACTGTAAAAAATAAAAAAACTACATTTTTTAGACCAGCAAATTTGCTAAATATTTTCACTTCAACTCGCTCCGAAAGACAAAGTTCTTTATATTTTAAGATAAAAATTGAAGACAATATCCTTCAAACTGTTTCTAAGATGATGTGCAATTTAAAATTGATTTATTTTGTTAAATCAAAAAGTTATAAATTTTTTGGTAATCAGTATCAAAATAACGTTAGACAATTTTCAAACGCTTCGTTTATCGAGAGAATTTTGAGTAAGCCCAAGCTTACAGCAATAAGAATGCTTATTAGGATATAATTAAGTTTTCTGAAAAGTTTTACCCTCATTGAATTATTCCTTAACAAAATAGGATAGTGCAAACAAATAAACAGACTGTGGTCGAGCAGGTCGAGACTCCGAAATTTTCACCTATCACGCACTCGATCAATGCTACTAAAATGCTCTTATTTTGTTAACGAATAATTTAATTAGGATAAAACTTTTTAGAAAACTTAATTATATCCTAATAAGCATTCTTTCTGCTGAAAGCTTGGGCTTACTCAAAATTCCCTCGATAAACGAAGTGTTTGAAAATTGTCTAACGTTATTTTGATACTGATTAACAAAAAAATGTATAACTTTTTCATTTAACAACATAAAACAATTTGAAATTGCACATTATATTAAAAACAGTTTGAAGGATATTGTCTTTAATTTTTATATTAAAATATAAAGAACTTTGTCTTTCGGAGCGAGTTAAAGTGAAAATATTTAGTAAATTTGCTAGTCTGAAAAATGAAGTTTTTTTTATTTTTTACAGAAACGGTAAAAGATACAACTTTTTTGTCGGGAGAAAAAAGATGCGCCATGAAATTTTCTAGAAAGTGATCTTTTAAAAAGTTAAATTTTCGAACACTGATTCTCAAGTCATCAGGGGCCAACTCGAGCGGCCTAAAGCGGCTAAGCAAATTTTATGCGTGCTTATAGAATCCGGAGTCTGAATTGTACTCAAATTTTATTTAAATATAATTTCAAATATCTATACTTCAGTGCCACAGATCAGCAATAATTTGGTAATTAACGTTCTTATATATCTATATTTATTCATTCTCTTTTTCTTTACAAGATACATTATATTTTTGAATAATTTTAAATTTTGTAAGAAAATTTCTAGGTATCTAGAATAGTCAAAACCCATAGATTCTGAATATTTAACTCTTTAATATGCTCATAATAACGTACAGCCAACAAATTTAAACCGATTTGTAATTTAAAAAATTGAAAAAAAGCTGGTAAGATTTTTAAGAGAATTGTCGAGCCTTGTTTTTAAAAATAGGCTTATAATTTTTTACTAAGTAAAAAAATATTACGAAGCAATGGTAACTTTTTCTGTTTGACGTTTCCAGTGCTCTGAAATAATATGGAAGTTTTTGGAAACACCTAAGTTTGATTGAGTTACATTATTTAAAGATATTTCAGTATCATATTATAAACAACTTTATTGTTGGTAATATTCTAAACAAATTTATTAGTAAAATGCATTAATCAGGAATTTATCAATATAATTTTTTATTTTTTTATTTTTTGGGTATTTGAAGGCAGAAAAATTGGTTTTATTTTTCAATGCATAGCTAATTGATAAATTTTATAATTAAAAAAAATATAATAAATAAATGCGTAGATAAGGCATTTGTCAAAAGAAGCAATCGCTTTTTTGATGACAATTCCGATATCAGAGTTTTTAGTGGGGATCTTTGTATTAAATTCAGTAACATGCATGATTAGTTAATAGATTTTCTAAATCTTGTAAACGAATTTAACAAACAAAAGCATTATCCAGGCTTCTGTCAAGGGAATTTGTTTTCTAATTTTCTAAATGCTATAATATTTTGTAAGTTCTTTCAGTTTAAGTTTCTGATTATTTTTATTCTTTTAATAAGGCTTCAGTTTTAGCATCACGCATTTGTTTCCTAATTTTGTTTAAAAAACATCAAAACTTATCAACAAATTTTAAATTTTTTCCGAAATTATCGTAAAGTTGCAATTAAAATAATTGAAAATGAAAAAAGAGAACTTTTTCGTCAGAGACGCTCCAATAATCAATTTGTTTAAAAATCTGTCTTTTAAAAACTTTTTTGTAAGCTTTTTAAAACCTTTTTGTCGAAAACTTCCCGAAATATACAAATTGATTATCAAGTTTCTTTTAAAAAGTTCCTTTTTAAAAAAATAACATATTTTAGTATCTTTAAATAATGTAACTCTATTAAACTCAGACGCTTCGAACATTTTTTACGTTATTGATGAGCGCCGGGAACGTCAAATAGAAAAATGGCCATTTTTTGCGTCATACTTGTTGAGTTAAAAAAAGTGAAAGTCTCATGCAAATATCAGACTCTAGAACTCACTTAGAAATCTTATAAGCTTTCTTGTAAAATTTTTTTTGACTAAATCGGTCAATATTTTTGGACTGTAAGTTATTTTGAACTTAAACATGTATTTTTTCCCACTGTGCTGCGGTCTTAGCCGATGAGTTACCAGATAGCATGTGAAGTAGCAAATCTTTAGAAATAGTCAGACTCGTCAGGATTGGTCCTGATGTTTAGAAATCGTCAGAACTTCTGACCGTTTGTTATGATTCCTAAAATTTTTTAGTAGGGTACTTTACTGGAGGAGGGGCATAACAAAATCCGGGATTGACAAAGAGGGGTGGGGGGGCTTAAAATTCCCAAAAATTGATAACGTAGTTTGTTAAGGATCCCTTACTCAAACCAAATAATTTTATTAAAATCTTTAAATATAATTTAAAATATCTATGCTCCAGTGCCACAATATTATCAGGAATTGCACATGCATAAGCCCGAAATATATCCACCACAAGGCCACCACGAAATCGACCCATTCACTGGGTTCCCTGTCAGCAGCAGCCACATAAGTAGGTTTCTGTAATATTAATCATGCTTATTAACACCAAATAATTCTACTTTTGAATTAAAATTATAAATATCTATAATTTAGTGCAACAACCTTATCACACAAGTTACGCAGGATATCCAGGAGGACTTAATATTCAAGGACTTCCCAGTATGCATACAGTGACGAACCCGAATCCCTTCGCTGCCAGTGGTAGCCACGGAAGTAGGTTTCTATAATATTAATCATGCCTAGTAACACCAAGTAATTCTACTTACATTCTTTTAAATTATAACTTTAAATATCTATACTTTAGCACAACACCCTTATTACACAAATTACGGAGGATATGAAGGAGGGTATAATGTTCAAGGACTCCCCAGTATGAATCCAGTGACACCGTCGAATGCCTTTGCTGCCAGTAGCAGCCGCGGAAGTAGGTTTCTAAAATATTAATCATATTATAATTTATGCCTATTAATTCCAAATAATTTTACTAACATTCTTTTCAATTATATTTTAAATATCTTTACTTTAGTACAACAACCTATTCACACAAATTACGGAGGATATGAAGGAGGGTATAATGTTCAAGGACACTCCAGTATGAATCCAGTGACTCCCTCGCATGCCTTTGCTGCCAGTAGCAGCCGCGAAAGTAGGTTTTAAAAATATTAATCATATTATAATTTATGCCTATTAACTCTAAATAATTCTACTTATATTCTTTTAAATTACATTTTAAATATCTATACTTTAGTACAACAACATGATCACACAAATTACGGAGGCTATCAAGGAGAGTATCATATTCAAGGACTTCCCAGTAAACATACAGCGACGGAACCGAATCCCTTGCTTGCCAGTGGCAGCCTCGGAAGTAGGTTTCTAAAATATTAATCATATTATTATTCATGCCTATTATCGCCACATAAGTCTACCTACATTCTTTGAAATTCTAATTTTAAATATTTACTTCAGTGCACAAACCATATGAGACAAATTACGGAGGATATCCACAAGGATATAATATTCAAGGACTTCCCAGTATGCATACTGTGACGGACCCGAATCCCTTGGCTGCCAGTAGCAGCCACGGAAGTAAGTTTCTATAATATTAATCATGCCTATTAACACCAAATAATTCTACTTACATTCTTTTAAATTATAACTTTAAATATCTATACTTTAGTAGAAAAACCTTATTACACAAATTACGGAGGATATGAAGGAGGACATCACGGAGGATATCAAGGACTCACCAGTATGTACCCAGTGACTGACCCGAATGCCTTTGCTACCAGTAGCAGCCGTGGAAGTAGGTTTTATAAAATATTAATCATATTATAATTTATGCCTATTAACTCCAGATAATTCTGCTAAAATTCTTTTTAATTATATTTTAAATATCTATACTTTAGTTTATCAACCTGATCACGCAAATTACGGAGAATATCAAGGAGAGTATAATATTCAAGGACTTCCCAGTATGCAAACAGTGACGGACCCGATTCCTTTGGATGCCAGTGGCAGCCACGGAAGTATGTTTCTAAAATATTAATCATATTATAATTCGTGATTATTAACAACAAATCATTCTACTTAAATTTTTTTTAATTATACCTTTAAATATCTATACTTCAGCGCAACAACATTATCCGACAAATTACGGAGGATATCTAGGAGGATATAATACTGGAGGACTCCACAGTATGCATCCAGTGACTGATCCGACACCCTCGGTTTCCAGTGACAGCCACGGAAGTAGGTTTCTGCAATATTGATAATGATATAATTTATTCTTTTTCAAAGCGAATAATTGAGGCTACCGAATTCAGAATAGAACATAACTCGGTAATCTGATTTTTGAAAAATACATCCTTCATAGGAGAGAAAATCGCGCGTCTTTTTTCCTCTAGAGAAAAAGTTTCATCTTTGATAGTTTTCGAGGTAACCATAATAACGATGTTTTTTCTGAAGTTAATTTGTAATTAATTTTTTGTCCCTCGCTCGTCTTCAGATGTACAGTTTTTTTAATTTTTGGATGTAATTTCGAGACAATGCTCTACAAATTATCCTGAGAATGATGGTATGAGTAAAAAGTTTATACGATTATTTATAACAAAATTAAAACCTGGTTTCAAGGCCACTGCGAATGTAATTTCTCATCATTTTCAATTACTTCGTTTGTGGAAAAAAGTTTGAGTAAATTAACTAAATTTTGGCAGACATACAGGCGGACTCAAATTTAGGTACTGCAAGTGGTTCCATCCGACTAATAGACTTAGATTGTTACGACTTATGTGCTCCAAGTTTTACAATTCGCTATTATTTACCTATTCAGTTTTCGGTAAAGTGCTTTCAACATAAAACGTCATCATAGTTTTCTAAACTACTTCTTCACAGGAAGTATATAATCCTAAGGATGCTATAGAGAGTATTGTCTCCAAAATCGTTAGAATAAAAATTAATTAAAATACAAATCAAATTTTAAAAAATATCATTATCAAGTTTATCTCGTAATGTTAAGTAGATAAAACTTTTTTTCTAAAAGAAAATAGATACCATATCTAATTTCTTTTAGGAATGAATTTTTCCAAAATCAAATTTTCAAATTGCGATTTTTCGTTGCTAGGCGCCTATCTCCGCTCAATTTCACCGAAACTGAACACTTGGTAAATTTTCAGTTACTATTATAGAAGAACTATATTATGTTAATTTTTTGTTATGAATTTAGGTGCGATTAGACGAGATAGCTCACCAGAATGGGAACAATTGACTGACTTGCCGGAGGGTAGATATATCAGTGGATCTAGAAGACATCGATAAATTACAGCAGTCTACGGCATTTTTGCGCACGAGTTATACATACGTTATTTTTATTTCTTATATACCTATCAATAAGAACTAGAACGAAAAACAGTTCTGAATTTGCTTTTATGTGTAAAAAGTGGAAAATTTAAATCAATGAAAATACATAAAAAATGGACACAAGATGATTTATTAAAAGATACAAAAGCATCTATTTATGATTAGTTCTTGTATTAGAAGTTTTAAAATAGAGTCAAAGTGTTTCAAAATGAACAGTTTTACTCTTCCTGTCATGTTCAGTAGAAGATTCTCTTATTAACCCCCAAATATAGTCCCCCATCATGCTTTCAGTATACTAACCTTGGTAACGTTTTTCAAATTGCATTATATCTTGAGGGAAGCGTTTCCCTTTTTCTTCTGAATCAGCTCCTTTATAATCTTTAAATTTATCTAAATGAGAATGTAACGTGTGTATCTTTAGAGACAATCTACATCCGATGATGGAAAAATTCATAATCATGTCAGTGATCAGCTTGTCATAATTTGCAGCTCTATGGTTTCCAAGAAAACCATGAACTACTACATTAGAGCTGTTCCAGGCTCTTTTTTCCTTATTGCTGAGTAACTGCGGGAAAATATCACAATTCATAATTTTTTCATTTGAGGGCCTACAAAGATTCCATTTTTAATTTTAGCCTCTGAAAGCTTCGGAAAAAAATCCTTCAAATATTTGAAAGCTTCAGACTCATGATTAAGAGCCTTTACAAATTGTTTAATAAGACCTAATTTAATATAGAATGACGGCATTAATATAGCACTCAATGTTTTTGGAGGTAGTGAGCGGCATCATTTTTACTATCCCACAGGCAAAGATAACAGGAGTATTTAGTATATTCACCTTGCATTTTAGTGAAACAACACACCATCTTGAAGTCTCCAATAACTTTTAACTCATATTCCTTATATTTAATTGAAGTTAATAGCATTTTAATACTGTTGTAATTTTCTTTAAGATGTACGGAATGTACCAGTGGAATATATGGAAATTTGTTCTTATTGTGTAGTAGAACAGCTTTTAGATTTTTTGTTGAGCTGTCAATAAAGAGTCGCCATTCAGTTGTATGCCATGGAAGTCTCCATGACGTTTTCTTTGATGTTATATTCGAACATCAGAATTAAGTAAATTCCATTGTTTTAACCGTGATGCTAACAACTCTGATTTACTTTTTGGTAGATTTAAGTCTCTTATTAAGTCATTGAGATCTTTAGAGTTAATAATAAATTGTATTTTTGGTTAAGATTCAAGAACGAATTCGGAATGTGATGATACAGATGAACTCTGTGATTGATCGCTGCCTTCAGAATGTAGTTAATTTTCCAACACAGGCGGAGCAGGTACAGGATTTTTTTCTGTATGTGGTATTGGAGCGGATGTCGATGATAGATCAGGATAATATGTTTTTTTTTTATTTTTACCTTTGAGTGAATTCACAATGCAAAAATAACAGTCTGTGTGATGAGCACTGAGGTCCCTCCAAATTTTCGGCACTGCAAACTTCACTGCTCTTCTTTTACCTTGGTAACGACCTACCATAAAACGTAACATATTATAACCTAATTAATGTTACAATAAAATAGTTATTACAATAAAAAGTATAAAATATACTCGCCGTCCAGAATGTACCTTCAAGAGTTACATGACACATGTGAAGCCCATTTTTTTACTTGATTTTTAACAGGTAGATGGAAGTAAGCTTGATATGCCTCGCAAATCTTTAAATTTGTACTTAAATAACACTTTTTCTCCCTTAGTTAATTAAATAAGTAAGTACATCAAAAATAAAAGCTTGCTCACCTATTTATAGGGATAGCTTCCTGTCGATGCGATCTTATCTCGTCACAATATTGTAAGTGTGAGACGCATAGAAAAGTACCTTCAAGGGAGCAACAATTTTATATTAGATCAAAGGGATCCCCGAATTATGGCAATGGCTTCAATTGATATACCTATGATGAAGCTGCTTGATTGATTTCAGAGGAGAGCAGAAAGGACAATTTATTTAACAGAGAAAGAGAAAAAGAGACAAACTTTGGAAAGGTCTACTGCTTTGAGTGTTGAGAATACGTCTGACATTGAAGCGGAGCGGGCGCAGGTTACAGCCACAGATGATGCATATGACCCAGACTTTGCAGTGCATTCTTAGCTGCGTTAAAAACCTAACATGCAAATGCGGCGATACAAGAAACATTATAGATCCGTCTAAAATAAAAAGGGAGAGAGAAAAAACTAGATTGAAAACAATTCAATTCCAAAGAAACTCGGAAGGATCTCTCCTTGCACTATGCTTTGATTTTATGAAAAAAGAAACAATTAATTGCGAAAAAGAAGACGGTTCTCGCAAAAGCAAATCAGTGGAAAACAACATTTATCCCTTTTATCGGAACTAGGTAGCAAATAAATTGGTCATGTTACCCCCAGTAACGGTAGCCCTGTGGATATCTGCAGCAGCATTTTGAGCTATCTTAATGAGAATGGATACGATTCAAGCAAAATAAAAGTTATTAGTGTTGATCGTACATTTGTTAATACAGTTTATTTTGGTGGCGTTTATACCCTGATAGAAAAACACTTGGGTCACAGTTTTTAGTTTCAAATTTGTCTCTTACATTTTAATGAACTTCCTCTTAGGCAACTGATTACCCACGTTGACGGTAGTACAACGGGACAACCTTCACTTTTTTGGTCCTATAGGGAAGAAAGTGAAGATTTGTGAGCAGAATACAGAGGTGAGATTTAGATAAATAGTTGTTGATCAACCTGTTATAGACCCAGAATGTCTCAGTACTGATCAAAAATACCTCTTGGAAATGTGTCAAGCTTCTTGCAGCGGCATCGTTCCAGATAATCTTGCGAATAGAGGTGCATGTGCGCTTTGTCATGCTTGGTGGCTCACTGCTGCAAATAGGATTCTTCGTTTATACGTTTCTGAACGTAATCACTCCAAAACCTAAGAATCCTGACGGAGTATATAATAAGAGTTTACGAAAAAGTATGGTTTACGATTAAAATAATTGGCAATTTTCTTATAGTAGCTTTCACGTATGGCAAACTATCCGTCAGTCCAGGTTCTTACCATAAAAAGTGCGTGAAGCTGCAGTGGATTCCTGCATTCTAACGAATGCGTTTGCACTGTTGATATTTTCAAAAAAGCTCGACAAAATCAAAAAGAGATCAATAGAAAATTTTCTATTCTTAAAATTAACTTAAAGGCAAAAGATTATCCAGAAGTCATTGACTTAACCAATGTAACTCCTCCTTCTGCGCTGGCTGATCTATCAGAGCAAGATATGGAGAACGCCATTAACATCTTGAATAAGTTCAAGAAAAACTCCCTCTTTATCCCTGCCATACACAGGCAGTAGAGCTTACTGTACAACTTGTCACACAGGCCTTAAAAAAAGTGTGTGGTAAGGAAGAAAGAGATGGCTGTATAAGAAATAGCATATCTTTTTGGTTTAAATAGAAAAAATTAGATCAAAGAACGATTATGCTTACAATTTTTAGGATGCAAAGCTCCCTTATGGTTGGTTGGTTGGTCAGAGTCTTCTTCCTAAAACAATTTTCTGAAAAGTCTAACGGCTCTGTTTATAAAATATTCAAATTCTTTAGGACATTTTAAAACAAATGCATATATTTGTATTGTAATTTAAATTAAAATTGAAATATTGTACAAAACTATTAAAATCCTAAAAAGTTAGATGTGCACTTGAATGGCCTTTACTTTACTAGAGAGAGGTATGGCATCTGAGCGTTAATGAAGACAAAAATAATTTGAAGGACATAAAAGGCTGGCTAAAATTTTAGAAATTATTTAAATTTTTTTAGAGGATAAAGTAGCCACATCCAAGTGTTCATTCTAATCAGACCTTTTAAAGTTAAGTTTTATAAGAGAGTACTTTCGGTGCGCTAACACACTGAGGTGGTACCACCTACTTCCTATGTCAGTGCGTTTTTCTGTGTTATTCTGCTCAAGTCGTGAATTTTATTTAAAATTTTTCTGCAATAGAAAAAATTAAATTCAGGCAGTATGTCACCTTTTAGAGAAAAAGCATTTCGTTTATTTTTCTTAAAGCGTTTTTAATATACATTCTGTTCTGGCTCCTTGCATGAATTCGCGCCAATTTGAAAGAATTTATATTAATCACGTGGTCGAGTCCTTGTCCATTGCGTCAACCCTGATAAGCGAGCAGTGAGCTCTTGATCGCCGTGTAATCCACATGTTAAGAGTATCTGAATTCTCTTCTTAGCTCTGTCTAGCAAATTTTGATATATATCGCGTATTCCATTTCGTCAATGTTTCGCGATTACTTTCAAGCCTTTGTGGCATATTTGTGAATTGAACAAAACTTGTGACTTTCAAAATGAAAGTTCCTTGTCTTTTACTCTCAACAAAGTTCTCAGATCTACGTACCGGTTATTCAGCAAATTCTCAATACAAAGTTTGACTTTAATTAAAAGAGTACGAACAAATTCTAAACATATTCGACCAAATCGCATTGTATTATTTTTTCGATTTTGTAAGAAACGCTTTCAAAAATAGTTGAACCAAAAAAAAGAATAATTATCAAATCATTATTTTTTCTATGATTCCCATTTTTCCCGTACACAATAATAATTTTTTTTTTGTTAATGTAATTATTAACATTACTGCGATACTTGAAAGTATATTAAAAACATTTTTTCAAGACATTTTTCAAGCATTCTAAGCAAGAATTAATGGACTAATTTATTATTTACATACCGCATTTCTGTTACATTTTAGAACATTCTTTTTCCACAAAATGGCATGCTTCATTCGTTTTCTACTATTCCTTGGTTCAAAATTATTTTCCATTTCTTAATTGTAAAACTTCACTATAACGAATTTTGTTTAGCTAATTATTATAATCTGCTCTCCTAATCGGAAGAGACTGAACTAAACTGATGTATTTAGTTTTGGTAAAGAAACAACCAAAAAGAATATATAAGTATATTTACAAATAGAGGTCAGACGAAGGACACGCCGAATACAAGGAAAAATAAATATAGAGAGCTTCTTTATTTTTAGGACTTTTATGAAGTTCATGCTTCTAGAACTGCCAACACTAAAATATTTTCATCAGAGAAGATCTATTTATTATAAATTATGATTTTTAATATTCCTCGTATTTTAATTACAAAATCTCGACGGGCTGTGAGTCACATTTGCACCTAACGCTGGGATAGCGCTTTACTGACCGGGGCGTAGTTTGCGCGGAAGAAAATCCATCGCGCCGGCAAATAAAAAAGAATCAACAGTTTGTTAGCTACTATTCTAATTGATCTGAAACTTTTTAGGAAACTTCCTTGAACCTTTCTAAACAACTGTCTCGCTGACAGTTTTCGCTTGCTCAAAATTCGCTCGAATGCCGAAACGCTAGAAGGTGTTTGTGCACGAATTATGCACCGTCTTCGAAAAAAATTATTGACATTTTTTTAAATAAACATTTTAATGTTTTCCTAACACCGTCGGTCGCAGAATATGACAATTCTTATTCCTGATAAGTTTTATTACAAAATATCACAAACTTTCCATTTCGCTGCGAGTTGAAGTGAAAAACATCAAAATATTTTGATCAGAGAAAAAAACAGTTTTTCGTAAATAATTCGAAAAATAAAAAATCTTCAACTTTTTGCATGGTGATAAAAAGATGCGAAATTAAATTTTCAGTTAAAATATATATTTTGAAAATTAAAATTCAAAACTTTATTTTCAGGAGCTTAGGGGCCTCCCTACTCCAGCAAAATAATTCTATATCTGCTTTTTGTATCCGGCGCCTCATTTGTTAACCAAAAATGGAATATGTTTGTGGTAAATTTAAAAAAAATTATTTTTAACTAAATATGAAACCAATTTTTGTCAAAAAAATCTCTTCTTAAATTTATTTTGCATGTTAACACTTTTATTTTATAAAACTTACTTGAGTTTCCCAGTAGGTATGGAGTCTAGTGGAATATTTATCAAAATAGGTTATTAAGTTTTCATTATTTAAACAAATGTGTTTTGCTTAAAACTTTTTTTTTCGAAAATTAATTTTATTTCTCAAAAATTATTATTATTGGTATAGTGGAATATTTATTAAGAATAGATTATTAATTCTCATATTATTTAAGCAACTGGAATTTGTTTAAATATTTTTAATTATTTTCCTTATTAACAGTTAATAACATTTCTTTAATTGCAGATTTTTCAACATTTTCATTCATTGTTAATTGTTTAAAAGAATTCAATTTGTTTACATTTCTTTAAATTCCCTGAATTACTTGAATTCTTAGAATTCTTGGATTTCCTTAAATTGCCTAAATTCGTTAAATTCTCTAAATGCCTTGAATTCCCTAAATTATCTGAGCTTTGTTAATTCTATAAATTCTTTATATTTCCTTAATTGCCAAAATTCCCTAAATTCCTTCAAATTTCCTAAATTCCATGAAGTCCAAAGATTTCTTGAATTGTCTGCATTCCTTGAATTATCTAGGTTACTGCAATCTTTGAATTTCTTTAAATTCATAGACTTTAAAAAATTTAGAGACAATAAGAAATATAAGGAATTTAGGTATATAAAGGAACTGACAGAATTCAAGAATTTCAGAGAACTCAAGGAATTCAAGAAATGCGGAGAATTCAATGAATTAGGAGTTCAAGGAGTTCAGGAAATTCAAGTAATTTGTAGATTTAAAGAAAATGTAAGAATTTATGGAATTCAGAGAATTCCAGTCATTTGAAGAATTGCAAGAGTTTGAAGAATTAAGAATCGTGAGAATATAGAATATATGTTTAATTACTGGGTTCCTTCTTGAAATCCTTAAATTCTATGAATTCTTCATATTCTTTGAACCAATCTTTGCGGCAAACTTTTGACAGAGAATTTAGTATTTTTGATAAAAATAACTGTAGTTTATAAAATCAAGTCAGAAATCTTTTTTATATTAAAATTTTTATTAAGAAGTGGTAGAGATTCGCTGGTATTTGTTTAATTTTGTTCTTTGAAAAGTTGGTACTTTAGCATGTCGTTATGAAGTAAATTAGTTTATTTTGTCAAATTAATGTGCTGAATTCCTGAAAATAAAATCAGCACTCATACGTCACTCTTAATATTGCGAAAAATAAAATGATTTAATGATAAATAAAAAATGATCATAATGAAAAATACTCAAGCAGACAGGGACAGCACCAAAACAACAATGCTTTCTTCTTGACCCCGAGAATTGAATTAGGTTCAAAATAAGAGAACATGAAAAACATATCTGAAATATCCGGGGATGGTCAAAAGGAAGCCGGTTATAAACATACCGGAAAAATCCATTCAAAATCACATCTGAACTATAAAAAGTAAAAGAAAATAAAGATTTATGAAAGCTCAATGCTAAATTAAATAAAAAATACTAGAATAACTCTTGCTAAACATGCCCAAATCAGTCTTTAAATTAATGGATAAATTATTTTGTTTTTGTAATTCAAACCATTTTCAAAATTAGGAAGAAGAAGTTCTACGTTAGTCATCTCACAAATCCTGCAAGTGATTTTGTAGGCAACACCAACCTGTTCAAAATTATCCAAAGCATCCCTGCAAAAAGTCATTATGGAATCCATTTTAAATGGTGTTCGGAAAATAGTATGCATTTTAAAGTTTTTCAACACGAATTAAATAGTTTGTAAAACTTGACCAAAAAATGGAAAATTAAAAGTATTAAAGGAACTATTCCTTCAATTATCTCTGATCATCTGCAGACAAAATATTACTTTGCTTTTGTTTTGTTGAATTTTAATTTTAATATTTTTTTCACTTAACTTTTGCGGGTAATGAAGTAGAAAAAGAATATGCCTAACAATATTGAAATTTCCTTTGGGAAATGAAACATGTGAAAAACCTAGAGCTCTGTCAACGAAGTTTTCCATTACTGCAACTTTTTTTTGAAAAGGATGAGCAGAAAATTTTGCTTTCGGAATGTTGATGATGCATTTTTGTGTGTTCCTCTGTCAAATTTGCGGATGGCATTATATGCTTTAAACAGTTTTCATAAAAAAATTTAATTTACTCATTAAATAGAAGAGAATAATAAAATCAGTTTTTGGACATAAGAGTAACTTTAAAGTAAGCAACCTTGGATAATTTTAAAAAGGTTAATGTTTTCTACAAGATCATTTGCAAGGCTTATGAGATGACTTACGTGGGACAGATTGGCAGGTGATGATGTGGGCCAGACATCAGGAAATTGATCAAAAGCGAGGAATTCACGAGCGTACTGACAAACGATCACCGGAATGCATGGGACGCTTTAAAAGCTGTGATCGAGGGCGTTTTGGGGAAGCATCGAACAGAGCCAGATGAAGTGAAAAATCATCACCTCGATGACTTCTTGTACCAATTGCTAAGCGAATCGGACGAGCAAAGAGAGCGTTTTCACCAGGTAACAATGCCAATGGAAAAAAGATACTAAGGCAAAAAGCTGGACGCAATGCTTTCGGAGGTGCGTTGGTGGAGTCATAAAGTATGTAAAGTATATGTACAAAGTACCAGATATGGTAGATATAGTGGACACATTGAAAGAGATTTGCCTGTGGATCTTCTTTTTAGCTCAAACAATACAGAGTCAGAACATAACTTCGAATCACCATCAAAGAAAACAAAACTGCGACAGGCGTCAACTTCGATGAATATCAATTGATATCATATTTTAGCCTTTTTTGTAACTTTTATTTATTGCGAAATAATTTTTATGGTAAAAACAGAAGTTATGTAGAATACTTCACATTCGTAGTACCAAAACGGTATGAAGGAGTGTTCGGATGCAGTTGACGTGTGCTAGAAAGTTGTTCGTATTGTTCTTGGAAGTCATTTCGCTAAACTAAGAAATGCCGACTTACCGATACTTTAGACGTTTCCAGTAAAAAACATGATAAAATGATAATTTTCGACATTCAAGCAATTTTGCGGCAACAGATGAAGTTTATTAAAGTCTGTTTGTTTTACACTTTATTTCTTACTGTCAACATCTACAACGTATTTGGAAACATAAAAACGCAATTTGAAACGGTTAACGATGTATAAACTTTATACAAATTTTTTATTTCCGAAAAATCAGGTCTAATTGAAAATACAGTTGATACGGAAAAAAACTACCTTTTTGATGTCTCCGAGCAAAATCCTTTGGTGGCTATTCTAGTTTCCAGATTTACTTGAAAAATTGCGTAGAGAGAAGTTGTTTCCAGCCGATGACAAAAAAAATGTTGTACTGTTTTACGTTTACCACTAAGTTTTCATAAATCTTTATTTTCTTTTACTTTCTCTAGTTCTAGTTCTAGTTTGTGATGTGTTTGCATTTCGAACCTCACTTGATTCTCGGGTTCAGGAAGAGAACATCCTGGTTTTGGTGCTGTTGCTGTCTGCTTGGATTTATTTTTAAATTATTTTTATTTATTTGCTATATGAATGTCAAAATAGTCGTGTTTAACTTTTCAAATGGTTTTTGTTGTGATTTGGTAATAATAAACATAAAAAAATGAACGAAATAAAAAAGAGAAGGGAAGAAATTGGTTGGATGGTTTAATAAATTCTTTTAACTGTTTTAAAATTTCGCTAATGAAATTTTATGGTGGTTGTCCAAATTTGATTGTTAGATTCTTGGATTTATCTTCCGTAAACGTTATTTAACAACTAGGATATCAAAAACAATGGTATTTCAGGCCGAGTTGCAAACCCGACACCCGATTGGACGTAATTTTGCACATCACTGCTAAAAATATTGATTATACCTTACTGATCAATATAATTAAAGAAACTGCTATATTTTATATACTACGAAAAATCTGCAATTTATGTTTAATGTTTTATGTCAAAGTTGTGGTTGTTTGTAAATATTTAACAATATATTTGTAATTAGGTAATAAAACTTTTTAAAAACAACACAAAAGTCATTGCAATCACCTGAGGAAGATTTGAATGGATGTTTGACCTTTATTTCAATATCATTTCTCCACTGAGATTTTTACCTGTACCTGCTTATCAGGACTAACGTGACGTTAAAAAGTTCTCGAATAAAAAGCATTCGGCTTAATATATTTTTTTAGAGCTTATAATTGCACCAGCACATTTTTTGATAACATAAAAATTGTGGCTTATAGTCTTTAGAGGAGCGAAAATAATGCAAAATATATTGTTTAAAACTCAGTGATTAAATAATGACTTGTCCCAAGAGAAAATATGACATTAATGCAGTTTCAAA
>JAAAKG020005467.1:0-21466 GCA_010014905.2 Druon quercuslanigerum | reverse complement strand
CTCCCCTCCCTACCGAGTGAGTCACGCCTACCCCGAAAGGGAAACGGCTTAATGGTGTAATAATAATAATAATAAAATCACTCATGTTGATAGATTCTTTGCTTTAATCTTCTTTGCTTTAATTAGATTAATCAAATCTAACGAACAATTACTATATACACACGCTGACAAAAGTAATATTACGGTTGTTCTTAATAAAAACAATACAAGAACTGTCAAATGATAACAGAACGTGTTAAAAAATAAATGAAAATTCAGAGAAATAATTAAAAAATGAAACTTTTAAATTGTTAAATTCATGGCGAATTGAAGGTTATTTTGGTAATGATACTTTACGCAAAGATATGTGAGTGCATGATACTAACATACCTCTAATTTATGGTTTGCCTAAAATTCATAAACCGAATTGTCCACTTCGATTTGTTGTTTCATTAATAAATTCACCTACATATAAAATGGCTAATACATTCAATAATATTCTTTAAAAAGCACTGATAATTTCAAAAAAACAAGTCAAAAATTCTTTTGAATTGAAAAATATAATTATTAATAAAACAATTCCTTCTGATTACATTATGGCTTCTCTAGATGCGTCATCTTTATTTACAAATATTCCATTTGATTTAGTCATTAACAGTATTTTAAGTAGACGGATTAATATAAAAAACTACACTGATTTACCTTTTGAAAAATTTGAAGAAGGAATTATATTTATTATGGAAAAAACTGTATTTAAATTTAATAATAGTTTTTATAAACAAATACATGGAACCGATACATTGCCGATTTAGTCATGCAGGACCAAGAATCTCATTTCATAAAAATTTAAATTTTCCTTTACACACATTTTATAGATATGTTGATATGTTATAGATGCTTGTAAATTTAAAGAAAAATAGAAAATTTAGTTAAATTATAAGTTGAACCTGATAATAAAAGCTTAGTTAAGTTACTTAATTTCAAATTTTAATTATTTTTCTTTGATTAATTATATTGTTATATGTGTGTTACATAATAAACTATAATTATTTAGATCTGAGATTACATTTAAACCATTACTATCATTTTTTTAATGAAAAACATGTCAGCTATTAGTCTTTGGAATTCATTAGGTTCATGGATTAAAACTATGACATTTTCCCAATCAAGTAGATGTCTAGTTTCGACCTGATATTTAGCTAAGACTTTATGGTTTTTTTGGATTTTGTCTAAAATTACCATGATGTTCCTTTATTCTCGCAGAGAGTAGTCTACCAGTTTGACGGACATAAAATTTTTCACCATTCGAACATTGAATTTTGTATACAACATCAGTAAGTTGAAAATTATCTAAAGAATCTTTTCTTAGTTTTATAAATTTTTCCAGTTTTGACTCAATGCGAAAAATTGTTGTGACATTAAAATCATTAAGAATTCCTTTAATTTCAAAAGATAACTTTCGATGAAAAGGCATCAATCTTTATAACATTACCATTCACTAAAATTTTAAAAAGGAATGGAATCATGCGTGAATTTCAATCTTGGCTGATAAAAATTGAAATGGTTTTAAAAATATAGTAGTTTATCTTTTGGTAAAATAATAAACGTGTCCTCAACATATCTATGATATGTGTGTAAAGGAAACTTTAAATTTTTATGAAATGAGATTCTAAGTCCTGCATCACTAAATCGGCTAATACTGGAGACATTGGAGAACCCATAAGTGTTCCATGTATTTGTTTATAAAAACTATAACTAAATTTAAATACAGTTTTTCCATCAAAAATTTAATGCCTTCTTTGAGTTTTTCAAGAGGTAAATCACTGTAGTTCTTTATATTGATCCATCTACTTGAAATACTGTTAATGACTAAGTCAATTGCAATGTTTGTAAATAAAGATGACACATCTAGAGCAGCCATAATGTAATCAGAAGGAATTGTTTTATTAATAATTATATTTTTCAATTCAAAAGAATTTTTGACTTGTTTTTTTGAAATTATCAGTGCTTTTTAAAGAATATTATTGAATGTATTAGCCATTTTATATGTAGGTGAATTTATTGATGAAACAACAAATCGAAGTGGACAATTCGGTTTATGAATTTTAGGCAAACCATATATTGGAGGTATGTTAGTATCATGTACTCATATATCTTTGCGTAAAGTATCATTACCAAAATAACCTTCAATTCGCCATGAATTTAACAGTTTAAAAGTTTCATTTTTTAATTCTTTCACTGGATTTTTATTTATTTTTTAATACGTTGTTATCATATAATAGTTCTTGTATTGTTTTTATTAAGAACAATTGTAATATTACTTTTGTCAGCGTGTGTATATAGTAATTGTTTATTAGATTTGATTAATGCTTGTGTTTTTTTATTATTCTGTGCAAAGAATCTATCAACATGAGTGATTGTAAAAATTGATGTGATGTGTTAATCATTTTATGTCTTAACAAATCACGATCGTCTGTATTATTAATTAATCGTATATTTGACTCTATATTTTTGACAATATCTAACATTATTTTATGTTTGTTGGTCAAAAAGGATGAAATAAATTTGTTTCCTAAATTTTAAATATCATTAATTTCATTAGGAATCATGACATAGCTAAAATTTGTAATCCAAGCATCCTTAAAATAAGAAGTAATTGTATCTTTATGTTTGTTTATATTAAAAGGTAATTGAGGAAAACTATTAATTTTTAACTTTTAAAGTTTTTTTCCAATCTTTGTTTATCATTTAAATTTCTTTCTGCACTATTCAATTGATTTTCTAAAATGTTAGTATATACATTGATAGGTAATGAGTTTCGCAAATTTATTTTGACATTAGCTTTGTTTTAAAAATTCTAGATGAATACTTAAATCTTCAATTTCGTCATTGAGTAAGCGACGTTCCAGAGAATGTATCATGGAATTAACATGATTTTTTGCGCTGCAGCTAAAAAAAATTTTTATTTATAACATTCTTAGTAGCATTAGTAATATTCTTTGGTGATAAATTGTGAATGCGTCAATTAGCCAGAAATACTTCTCTAGTTAAACGTTTTTTTTTTATTTTAAATTCACTGATGTTTTATAATTTTTTAATATCCTAAGGGATTTTAAAAATAGCAGAAAATGAAATTTATTTAACTCACTTTTAATAGAAAATATATATTTCTTTTTCTTACATTTTAGTTTATCAGAATATAATTATCACAATTTTTTTAACATTTCTTCGCATAAAACTATTGAGAAAAGAAGAACTAAGGAATTATTAACACTCGACTTGATTTTTTAAATTAATCAAAGAAAAAGAATTAAAATTTGAAAATAACTAATTTAACTAGGCTTTTATTATCAAATTATACTTATAATTTAACCAAAATTTCTATTTTTCTTTAAATTTACAAGTATTCAAACCTTATGAACGTTAGCTTTCACTTCATAGTTAATAATTTATTTAAAAAAAAATTTCTGAAAATTACTGATATAACTTATATCGTCGAATTTTCAACTAAAGAGGGCGAATTCTCCACTAAAACTGCATTGGCTATATTTTATCATTTTAAAAAACTTTTTTAAAAAATCAACAAAATAAATGAAGTTTTAAACAAAAAATATTAAAATTTCTAGCTATAGAAACAGATTATCACCTGCAAATAAAAATTTAGTTCAGCTTTAATTTTTAATGTTTAAAAATTTAAGAAATATAGTTTACTTTTCAACTAAAGAAATTATTTTTTATCTAAATACGATACATTTTCTAATAACAACGAAATAGGTCATTTTTTAGATAAAATGAATACATTTAACCAAAAAAGGCGATTTCAGAATAAAATAGATAAATTTTTAACGGAAGAAATGAATTTTTATCTGAAAAAGATACCTTTTCAAACAAAAATTGAATTAGTAAACTTTTCAGGTTAAAAAATTATTTTCAACAAAATAATTGAATTTTTAACTTTTAAAGGTAATTTTCAACAAAAAATAGATTAGCTACATTTTAAGTTATAATACTTTTCAAGGAAAAAATCGAATTTTTTAATAAAATAGTTAAGTTTTCACTTGAAAAATTAATTTTCAAACAAAAAAGAAACTAATTTTCAATAAAATAGTTTATTTTTTAACTAACGAAATAAATTCTTTACGAAAAAGAATACATTTTCAACTATTAATAGAATAGTTACATATATTTTCGTATAAAAAAATATTTTCTACCACGAAAAAGAAATTCTAAAAAAATATGGTAATTTTCAACCATTAAAATACATTTTTGAAAAACAAGAATAGGTTTCTACAAAAAAAGTCGAATTTTCACCCAAATCGAAAAACCTTCACATTAACCAGAAATACTTCTCTAGTTAAATTTTTCTTGATTTTAAATTCACTAATGTTTTATAAGTTTTTAATAATCTAAGGGATTTTAAAAATATCAGAAAATGAAATTTATTTAAGTCAATTTTAATAGAAAATATATCTTTCTTTTGAGAAAAGGAGAACTATGGATTCATAAATACTCGACATGATTTGTTAAGGAACTTTTATCCAAAAATGAAATACATAAACCTTCAGTTAAAAAATTATTTATCAACGTAAAAAGGATTAATTTTCAACAAATAATTTTGCTAAAAAAATATATATAAACTAAAATGCTACATATAATTTCAGATTATTTTAATGAACAAATTATTCATTACCAATTGTTTCAAAAAATTTGCAACCTAATTTTTAAAATATTACTTCAATAATAGAATTGACGGCCGGGATGCAAGAAGCGGGCGAACGCTCGAAACGGGTAAAACGAATATCCATACCAAGAAATTATGGATGGGAAACTTTTTTTCGAAAATCCTGGTTCTCAAATTTTGACAATATAGAGAATTGAAAACTGCATATTTTCTTCAGAAGAGGTTTTTTGGTTACATTGCTCTTTTTGTTTAAAAACAAAGAAATGTTACTTCTTTTTCCATTTTTTTTCATTGATGTAAGTGGCCATTTCATAAACATTGTAATTGTTTATAATAATTTAATCCGAAAAATACCGTGTTTTACCCTTTTCGAGCGTTCACCTGGTTCTTGCATCCCGTTCGTCAATTTTAATATTTTATATTGTTTATATTTTTAATTTCAGGAAATGTAAATTTAAAGAGTGATACGTCGCTTTGATAGAATGGTATTTCGTCTTGTTTTTTTATACCTTATTTATAAACAAATTGATGATTTTCTGTATAAAAGATTATATCATAAAACTTATTCTTAAGATCATTATCATGGTTTATTCAAAATTCACCTACAACTCATCTTAAATAAATAACACAGTTAAAATCAAATTTCTTTTTCCATATCGACCAAACAACCCTTAGCAACTCACGAGGTTCACTTTCATTTCTGGTACCAGTCTAGTCTTGATCGCGAGAACGCAAAACGCGTATCGGCCTTGAATTCCACGAGACTAAATTACATTTTTGAGATTTTTCTCATGAGGCTGCTGAAATTTTTGCTACGTTATTGTCCACCTGGTAAGTCCAACAATTGTTTGAATAATATAATTTTTTTAGTTATTCAGTAGTTTAAAGGAATAATTGTTAATTAGGCCACTAATTAATTTAGCAATATTCAATTAATACAATTATCTTAGGTATCGCCTTAGAATACATGCAAGGAGGACATGTCAAGACGAAGATGATAGACCTCTTGGATTTATCAGCAAAGTAATTAACCTTGATTAATATTTCATACATTTAGTCAATTATTATTTTATTGGTATTGGCTTTTTTGTTCGATATTATGTTAATTGAGCATAGATTAAATTTGTAAGACTTAATATAATGGATTGATTTTATTCTCTGCTCTTAAATTGAAGATACTCAAATTATATTTTCTTTTATAACAATTTTTTATTATCGATCTAATTAAATTTTTTCTAGTTCTTTAATATTAAATAAACGCTTTCCTTTAGTGTTTTTTCTCTAAAAAAATTAAGCCGTGGAACATATTCCACTAAAAACATCTGCGATGCAAAAAATCTGCCAAGTACAACCTATGAATTTTTTATTATGAAATTCAATCTCGTCAAGTTTTATAATGTTCATAATATGGCTTTTAAAATAAATTTTTTGAAATTTGTATAAGATCCTTAATAATCAAAGTTTTATTTTTGTGAATTACAAAACAAAACATGAAACTGTAACATGAACATTTGCGATGCAACAAATTTTCCAAGCACAACCTTATAAAGTGAAATCAAATTGTGCCAAGTGATTTGGAAAAAAATTGCTAATAAAATATTGCCAGAAATTTTTTAATGAAGAACCTTATAGAAATTAAAAATTTTTTCCTTTTTAAAGATTGTACAATTTGGCATGATTGCATATTATACTATGGTATTAGACGTACTAGCGCATTTCTATTAAAATATTTTTGCTTATTACATTCAATCCCGCCGAGTTTTATAATGTCTATAATGTGGCTTTTGAAATTCAGGTTTCAAATTTTCTATAAGATACTTTTTGAATAAAGTTTTCTTTTTGTAAATTACAAAAAGAACATTAAAATCGATTAAAAACATCTGTCATAGGAAAAGCCAGCCAAACATAACTACATAAAGTGAAATCTATGTTGGCTTAGTGATTTGGGAAATAATACAAATAATACAATATAGTAAGAAACTTTTTTTAGAAAGAACCTCACATAAATTTGTGAAAAAAATTTTGAAAATCCATTTTAGGGATTTTACAACTTGGCCAGATGGCATATTATACCACGGTATTATACCTATTAGCACCTTTTTATTAAAATCATTCTGCTTATGACATTTAATCCCGTAGAGTTTTATAATGTATATAATGTGGCCTTTAAAATGCAGGTTTGAAATTTTCTGTACGATACTTTGTGAATAAAGTTTTCTTTTAGCAAATTACAAAAAGAACATTAAAATCTATTTAAAGCATCTATCATAGGGAAAGCCAGCCAAGCATAACTATATAAAGTGAAATATAAGTTGGCCAAGTGATTTAGGAAAAAATATAAATAATAAAATATAGTAAGAAACTTTTTTTACAAGGAACCTCTTAAAAATTTGTAAACTAAATTTTTAAAATCCATTTTATAAATTTTACAACTTGGCTAGATGGCATATTATACCACGTTATTATACCTATTAGCACCTTTTTATTAAAATCATTCTGCTTATGACATTCAATCCCGTCAAGTTTTATAATGTGTTTTATACCATTAAGATCAATATCAATGTCAAGTTCAGTTGGCTAATTTTGTTTCGTCTTGATATGCATGATGTTTTAATTCATTATAATCGAACTGTAATTGTTTTTGTTTTTGGTGCCGCTCTTATAGAGGTCCAAAAAAAATAATTACTTTTTATGACAACTACATGTAATTTTTTTCTGACTACATACTTCAATGACAGGTAAGCCCGCAGTGAGAGCCGAAACATTGAAAATATAACGATTTTTTAACAACTGCAATCGTTTTTTTCGTTTGTTTAAATTGGACCGTAAGACCGAAATTAGGAATTTAAGGAAACTTTATTTATAGTTAGCACCTTTTTATTAAAATCATTTTGCTTATGACATTTAATACCGTCAAGTTTTATAATATTTATAATGTGGCTTTTAAAAGTTAAATAAAAAAATGAAAGGTTACAATAACAATAACATTTATTTATTCATTTACATTTAAAATATTAAACGCTATCAAAATCATCTATGATGCAAAAACGCTGCCAAGCACACATAAATTGAAATCAAAGTTGGCCAAGTGATTTTGGAAGAAATATTGGTAATAATATATAGTAAGAAATTTTGTTTATAAAGAACCTCATAAGAATTTTCAGAACAAATGTTTAATATCTATTTTAGAGATTATACAACTTGGCGCGATTACGCAATGTTTTATTAAAATATTTTTATTTATAATATTCAATACTGCCAAGTAGTTTTTTCAATCACAAAAAGAAACCATTAAACCCTACCAAAAAAATCTGCGACAGAAAAAATCTGCCAATCTCAACTGCATAAGGTGAAATCAAAGTTGGCTAAATGATTTGGGATAATATATTAGTAATAAAATATAGTAAGAATTTTTTTCATGAAGAAACTTATAGATATTTTTAAAACAAATGCTCAAAATCTATTTTAGAGGTTACTCAACTTCACGGGATTACATATTATATACTATGGTAATATACCAAGCCATTTTTTCTTAAAATCGTTTTGCTTATGGCATTCAATCCCGTCAAGTTTTATAATGTTTATAATGTGACTTTTAAAAGTTAAATAAAAAAATAAAAGGTTACAATACCAATAACATTTATTTGTTCATTTACATGTAAAACATTAAACGCTATCAAAAACCGCTATGATGTAAAAACGCTGCCAAGCACAACTACATAAAGTGAAATCAAAGTTAGCCAAGTGATTTTGGAAGAAATATTGGTAATAATATATAGTAAGAAATTTTTTTTATTAAGAACCACATAAGAATTTTTAAAACAAATGTTTGAAATCCATAATGTTTTTCTAAATACTAAAAAAACATTTATTTAAACATATGACACTTGTTTAGATTATTGAAAATTACTTTAAAATATTGGGAATTATTCCACAAGACTAACAATAATAATTTTTGGCAAAAACCATGAGAATTAAGGGCTAAAGTGCATACATTTTGGGCAGAATTGACATTTTTTTTATGTGGGGGTACATTTCGGGCATTTCTGGATTCTTCTACAAGTCCTATAACTTACCCTTAACATGTTGCCAAACGCAGAGATGTTATTCCAAAAATTCCGTAAAGTGATTTTTTCGAGTTCCCGGTGGTCCCTGTTTAAACCAAAATTTCGAAAAAAACAAAAATCTACAATATTAGTTTTGCAGATTTGGTACCCAAATAGGAGGAGCGTAGGCCTTCGACCTGGAAAAAAGTTATTCAATGCATTTTTTAAACTAGTGAGCATAGGTAAAAATATTTTTTATATTTTTTAGGGTTTCGTATCCCCTAGCAGAAATTAGTTTCTTTTAGGTGTTCTTCGATACGTCCTTTTGTCCGCCCTACTTTTTCCCCAGGAGAGGAAATGAAAAAATGGAAACTAGAAAAAGTGAGGGCAATGGAAGTAGGGGAAGTGATGGGGAGTAAGGACAAATGATGGTTGATGGAATGCGAAGAGTGAAAGAAAATTAGAGGGGGAATTGAAGGAAAATAAAAGGACATTAGAGGTGGAGAAGTAGAAGGCACACAAAGAACCGTGCTGAGAGAATGTACGGGAAGTAATGGGAAATAACGGGAGGGAAAATAGAAGCAATGAGTTAAATGAGTGAAATGTTAGTTGGATAAGTAGGAGGAGTAAGGGGAAATAAGGAGGGGGTTAATGAGGGTAAATTAGCAAAGTGAAAATATGGAAAACAACTAGAGGAGAAGGTACAGAAATGAAGAGAGGAGAAATAGGCGAAATAAGGAGGGGCAAGTGGCCGGAAATTAGAGGGGGAAGTAGATGAAATTAAAGGTAATTAGGGAGGGGAAGTCGGGGAAGTATTGAAAATATTTATTAGCGAGGAAGTTGTAGGGTGATGTGAGGAGTGAGAGGAGAGGAGGTAGGGTGGGAAGGGGGAGCAGGGGAGGGGGTTGTCTTAATAACTAAATTAACGTCTTAAAAGGCTAGGAAATCCCTTTGTGATTAATGTTACTTCAATCTCACAATTTCTAAGGCATTTATGTAAAATAATGATTCCACCTTTTTTTAATGGTTAGCCAATTAGCTGACAAGTTTTAATGAAATCGGCTATTGAGAATTGTGCCTGCGATCTCAAAAAGGTCCAAAATCATGATTATTCCAGATATGGATTCTTGATAGCTTTTTTTGTACTTGGCAATAGCAACCGCAAACTTTTATTATAAAAAATAAAAAGTTATAATTAGTTTTGAATATATAGGACTGACATCAGAGAATTAGCAGAAACCATCAGAGCATCGGAGCCAGTAATCACCGATCGAGTGATGGATCAGTTGGTCGAGACTTTGCAAAAACTACAAAAAAAAGTTTGTGATACGAGTATAAAGCGTTACTACAAATACAAAACATTAAAGACTCATCTATGCCCTCTCACTAATGTGGCTTTCGATAAATTAGGTACAAGGTACTCCACGCTAAAAAAATTATTTTTAATTCATCAATTATTCATTACCTTTTTCAAATTATACAATACTAGAATAATTAAACCATTGGAATTTGTTGCATTTATATAAATTTTATAGCTTGTTATATATAGCAATACAATATGTCATTTTATAGTTTTTTATTGTCCTTTAGATTATATATAATAATATAGTTCGAATAAATGATGAGTCTACCATAGGGGTTATTCAAAAACTACATCAAACGGCTTTCAAAAATTTTTCAAGCCATCTCAAACATAGATCAATTTGTAAAAACCAGAATTATTTTCTATCAAAAAAATAACTTTTCAACCACATAGTTATATTTCCAACAATAAAATTAATTTGAGACCTAACAGTTGCATTTTAAACGAATTAGTTTAACTTTTATGCAATAGAGATAAATTTTCAACAAAATAGTTAAATTTTTTAAAAATTGCTAAAATTTTTAGACCAAAAAAGATAATCTAAAAAAAATAATAAAATAAAATAATAATAATAATAAATAATAGTAGCTTCGGTATAATAATAGCATCGGTGGCTCAGTTGATTAGGCACTCAGACTTCACTTAAGAGGCCCGTGGTTCGATCCCTGAGCCGGTATCTCTGGAAACTTTTCTATGTACCTTTACTGAGATTTTGGTGGTTTGGAACCCACCTTAAGCTGAAGGTGTCCTCCATCGCGCACTTGACTGCAACCCAGTCCGTCAATGATGGGGTAAAAACCAGGCTTTGTCCAATATGTTGTGGCACCGTGCTCTCATCATATCAATTGATTGCATTATAAAAATGTGTTCGTGATTGATGATATATACCGGGACAGCCCAGTGCAAACTATTCGAAAGAATATTTTTAAAAATGCAACTCTAACCAGTATGGAGTGCAACAATTGAACAAAGCGGATGCAAGAGAGGACTGGCTGGTTGCAGAGAGATCCTGTTAATAGACAGGTGTATTACCCAGGATTCTATCAGGTATCGACGCAATATGTCCATAGCTTGGAATAAATATCAAAAGGCATTCTATAGTACGAACCATGAGCTACGAGTGCATTAAGCTCCTTGAGTGCCTCGAGGTACATCCAAAAATAGTGATATATATGAAAGAGCCTATGCTCTTATGGTGGACAAGATTTGTCATAACATCTGACAACCCAGTGGGCACGAAATTTAAGAACGTAATTCGAACGTCCTAAAAATGTTTATTGGACGTACAAGACAAAAGACGTTATGTGAACATTTTACAAAAGTGTCCTAAGTCAAACAAAATAATCTTCTAAAAACGTCTCATGTTCGAAACGTCTCTGGAACATTGTATGTTTACGGAACGTTATTTTGACTGACTTAGGACGTTTTTGAGCCGTTCTAATGATGTTCTTTAACTTTCGTGCCCACTGGGAACTCTTTAAGTCCAATACTTTGCTGCATCTCTCTCTTGCCTCTATCTATTGCGCTCCGCGGCAAAAGCTCCGGATACTTACCATATGTGGCTCGCCGAACAGATGAGAATTTAAGGACAACCACCGTTTATACATGGACGACCATAAACTCTTCGCTTCTTCAAAAGAGAAACTTAAAATCCTTGTGGCGGCAGTGCATAGGTACTCTAAGCCCATTGGCATGAGCTTTGGACTGGACAAGCGTATGACGATCAGGATCTTCAAATTATAGGTAGAAATGATATTCAACATCTTCATAATAGAGAAACATATGCATATCTTAGAATACCGCAATCGGAAACCCAAAATATGCGTGTGTTAAAAATGGCCCTTGAATTATCTGGAAAGAATAAGATCCAGGCGACCAATATTTTGGCCTTTCCTATACCGCTTTACACGTTTGGTGAAGTAAAATGGAACGTCGATGAGTTGAAGTAACTTAGCTAAAGCACACGCAAGATGATGCAAATACATCGAAGTCATAATCTTAGAGCTTTTGTACCTCGTATATACCACCATCGAGATAAAGAGGGTAGAGGTTTGCTGAGCTTAGAGTGTCTTCATCGAATAACGGTTCTAACTACAGCCTGCTTAGTTCTAAAATGTACAGATTCTCTAATGCGACTTGTACACCAACATGAAGTCGTCAATGTTGCGGAGTTTCTCTACCGAGCCGCAGATAGGGCCGCAGAGGAGCTTGGTCTCCTATTTGATTCCAGCAGCACTACACATGGGCTATCATCACTAACACCTTTGTGCTTAAAAATCGTGTACAGGAAGCAGAACATTCTCTTCCACTAAAGGAACATGCTGATAAGCCCCTTCATGGTAAATTCTACGGCATTATAAGTAGAGAAGAGCTTTCGATGTTTCTATACAACATGTTTCTTAAATTTGCTGGATTAAGATCGGAGACGAAGGGATTTCTTTCGCCTATAAAGACGGCGTTATAGACACCTTAGTTTAAAGTAAGCGCATAATGAATATACTTGAAGGCGATACCAACTGCCTAGCGTGCAAGCAAAAGCCAGAAACAATTGGACATGTTCTTAGTGGATGCTCAAAGTATGCACGCTTCGGGTACATAGAGAGACACACTGTGGCTCTAAAAGTGTTATATTACTATCTTCGGCATTTCATGTAGCATTTAGCATTTAGCATATAGCATTTAAAGTAAGCGCATATTGAATGTACTTGTAGGCGATACCAACTGCCTAGCGTGCAAGCAAAAGCCAGAAACAATTGGACATGTTCTTAGTGGATGCTCAAAGTATGCACGCTTCGGGTACATAGAGAGACACACTGTGGCTCTAAAAGTGTTATATTACTATCTTCGGCATTTCTATCGTGTTGATCTAATTTCCGTCTTGCCATACACACAGGGGGAACTAGAGTCCGTTGTAGAGAATCATCAATGCAAGATCTACTGGAATTTCTCGTCTTCCAACACTCAAAGTACCATTGCTACAAAGCCTGATATTGTCCTCGAAGGTCTAAAGACCAAGATAATGTATGTGATTGAATTCTCGGTACCATCCGATAGTAATATCACGGCAAAGGAGGAAGAAAAACGGACGTAATATCAGGCTATTCTTTTCGAGCTGAACAGGCTGTACCAAGGCTACAAAGTCCATCTTGTGGTTCTCATTATCGGCTGCCTTGGAGGTATGAAAGCTTCATTTATCAGCCAACTTAACAAAATACCGGCTTGCCAGCATCAGGCGAAGACGATCGCAAGTGAGATGCAAAAAGCTGTTCTTCTGGGATCACTATATCTGGTCCGTTAACACTGTTCCTCCTTACACTGTATAAAGGTTGGTGGCTCTAAAAAAGTATCCAGAGGTGAAACCTTCACCTCCAACTGTGCCGCCTTCCGCCTAAGGTCATCTGCGGCTAGAGACCGTACTCTATTCTAAGGAACAGTATTGTACAAAGTATCTTCCGTAAATTTCCCGCTCTTCGTTACCTTCTAGGATAGAAAGAGCAGGAGTGGATGACGTACACGTTCCAGTTGCGTCGGGATTGGTTGATTTAAGGAACCATGGTTGTAGCTTCTGGAACCTATAAATTCTTTCATAAATAATAATAATCATAAATAATATAAATTAAATAAAATAAACCAATACATTTTTGTCCAAAAAATGAATAAATTTTTAAACAACGCTTTAAGGATCTACACTACGTACAATCAATCTCAAAAGTTGCCTATCTTGAAAATTATTTACAAAATCGAAAAAATAGGATCTATTATTAATTTATTTAATACTGATGAAGGCTTCTGAGAACACTTAAGAAAAAAATAATTCAGGTTGAAATTGTTTATTTAACAGTAGTTATTTAGAGGTTTAGTTTCTTCTTTCTCCTTAGGGAAAAGTTATAATTTTTATTTAATTCTAATGATCAAGGCCTCATTTTATTCTTTGAAGGATTATCTGAATTTATATTTGGGTTGATTTTATTTAAAAAAATTATCGGAGAAAAGATATAGTTATTATTGCTGTAAACAATCATATTTTAATTATTAATTAACATTACCCAAATAGAATTGTAGAGAATCCTTCAAAGTATAAAATGAGGCCTTGATCATTAGGAATAAATAAGATGTGTAAAATTTCCCTAAAGAGAAAGCAAAATCTTAAACTCTAAATAACTACTGTTAAATAAACAATTTTGAGCTGAATTATTTTTTCTAAAGTACACTTAGAAGCTTTTGTCAATATTCCCGAAAATCAATAATATGTATTTTTTTATTTTATAAATAATTCAAAAGATTGGCGACTTTTGAGATTGATTGTACGCAGTGCGCATCCTTAAGCCCATTAGTTGATTTTTCAAGGAAAGAATACAATTTTTTCAGAAGATAGTTGAATTTTTAATTTAAAGAGATAAATTTTCTGTCCAAAAAGCTAAATTTTAAACAAAATAGTTCCATTGTCAACTAAATTTATATACTCGTATCTTTATAAAAAAATGCATTTTTAACAAAAAAGTTCAACTTTCAACCAAGAATTAAAAACATTTAATAAAAAGATTATTAATATATCAGGCAAGAAAGACTTTAATTTTAAATAAAAATTAGTTTATTTCAAGCAAAAATGACGAATTTTTAAGCAAGTAGTTTAATTATAAACTAACAACGGCCAATTTTTAATAAAAAATGCAATAATAAAATTTAGAGCTTAAAAGATTTATTTACAGAAAAAAATGAATCCTCACCCAAAAAGATGGATCTTTAATTAATAAAATGTAATTTTAACAAAGTGGGTAAACTTTCTAATAGTCAGTTAAATTTGCAATTAAGAAGATTATTTTATACCATGAAAGAGGAATTTATTACAAAATACATATATTGTATAAAATATATTGAACAAATAAGAATTTCCATTCAAAAGGATAAATTTGCTATAGAAAATACGAATGTTCAACAGAACAATTAAATTTTCGACTAAAAAAAGGTTACTTTTAAACAAAATAATTAGAGTTTTAACCATATATTTGAAATTTCAGCTAAAATATTCTATCTGGATAAAAAAAAGAATTTTTAACAGAAAAGTTCAACTTTCAAACAAGTAGTTTATTTAATAAAAAAGTTTATTTTTGAAGGATTTTAAAATAGTTGAATCCTCAATCAAACCAGATTAAGTTCGAACCAAACAGTTACACTTTTAACCAAAATGAATAAAAAATCTACTAAAAGAGATGAGTTTTCAAAGAAGAAAGACATTGAAGAGATAAAAAACATTTAACCAAATTGTTGAATTTTCTACAAAAATAAACCAATTTTTAAACGACAAAGAAATTTGTCTAACAGAAAAGTTAAATTTTTAAGAAAAAAGGTAATTTTCAACCAAGTGGTTTGATTTTAAAGTAAAAATGAACAATGTTATTAGGAAATGGAAAAATTAAATTTGCATTTAAAAAAATTAATTTTTAGCTCGTAAAATTGATTTTTCAATCAAGAAGATTCATTTTATACCAAAAAATACGAATTTAAGACAAAATAAATATGTATGTTTTTAATTGAAAATCATCAATTGTTTAGCAAAAATATAACAGTTGGTTTTAGTTTTAAAATTTGACTTTTAACCCAAAAAACAATAAAATGAATTTACAACAACGTAATAAAATTTAAAAAGAGAAAAAGTTAACTAAATTGTTGCTCGAAAAAGAAATTTATCAAACAGAAAATTAAAATTTTTAACAAAAAAGGGAATTTTCAACCGAGTGGTTAGATTTTAAAACAAAAATGAAAAATTTTATTCAGAAATGCAAAAATTAAATTTTCAGTTAAAAAAAAATAATTTTTAGCTCGTAAAATTATTAGCTTTTAAGTAGTTACGCTTTCAACCAACATAATTAAATTTTCAACCAAAAAAGGTGAATTCGTCAAGAAAAATTTAATAGATGAAATATAAACTGAAAGCGATCATGTTAAACTTTAAACCAAAAAGAGGGATCTTTAACTAATAAAAGGAAATTTTCAACTAATTAGTTCAATTTTTAACCAAGTGGTTGAATTTTTAATCAAGAGGATTAAGTTTATGCCATAATATACGAATTTACAACAAAATAGATATATACATTTTTAATTGAAAACGATCAATTGTTTAGAAAAAATGTAACAGTTGGATTTTTAGTATTAAACTTTAACTTTTAACTAAAAAAACAATAAATTGAATTTATAACGACGTAATAAAATTTAAAAAGAGAAAAAGTTAACTAAGTTGTTGAATTTTCTTCCAAAATAATCCAATTTTCAACCAAAGAAGAAATTTTTCTAACAAAACAATTAAATTTTTTAACCAAATAGACGAATTTTCCACATAGCAGTTGAATTTTTAACAAGAAAGATAATTGTTAACTGAGTGGTTAGAATTAAAAATATAAACTAACAATTTTAATTAAAAATAGAAAACTTAAAATTGAAGCTAAAAAGAATTAATCTTTAGCCAATAAAATGATTTTTTAACAAAGTAGTCAGATTTTCAACCAAGCTGAGTTTTCTACCAAAAAGAATAAATTCTAAATGAAAAATTTACTCCTTGAATTTTTAATTAAAAACCATTAATTGTAGACCAAAAATATAATAGTAAGATTTTCAGTTAATAAAATTATTTTTCACAAAAAAATTTAATTTAATTGCATTACAAATTTACAATTTAAAAAATTAATTTTATTGCAAGAAAGAGGAATTTATGAAAAAATACGTATACTTTCAATCCATAGTTTAATTTTTGATCCAAAAAATCATTCAAATTAATTTACACCAGCGTAATTCAAATCTGATCCAAGAAGTTAAATTTACAACCATAAAAGGTGAATTACCAATGAAAAATGTATTATTTGAATTTTAAACTATAATAATGATGATTTCTTACCCAAAAATAGATTTGTTAAATTTTCATTTAATTTAATTAATTTCAAGTAAAAAAAATTCTTTTAAACAAAATAGTTTAATCTTAAACGAAATAGTGGCATTTTTAACTAAAGGAGGTGAATTCTAACCTAAAAGTATATAAAGGCACACTTTTGAAATAAAAATAATTCAGTTTCAAGGCAAAAAAATTATTGGGCTCTATTAAACATTATTGTTATATTATTCCTCTATTATTGTAAAATTAAATCATTAATTTTTTGAGTAATTCAAAAAATTGTTATTTAAATTTATATTTTCTATGCGTGAGGACATATTCTGCATTGACCCCTCCACGCCTTTGTAACAAATCGCCACAAAAGCTGTTAATCTATCTTTGGTAGTCTGATGTAGTTTTTGAACGGTCCCATTTCCAAACTTGAATTTCTTAAAAAAATAGCTTTCACTTTATCATAAAATCAATTCGAATGTCAATAAATAATGTTAATTGATGCGTAAATGAATTTTTAACAGATGCCTGACGGGCAGCTATGACCGAACTTGTAAAGTTTGGGACATTGACAGTGGAAAGGAGCTTCTTACTCTCGAAGGCCACAAAAGCGTAGTGTATTCCGTGTCTTTCAACAACCCGACTTCGTAAGTTTGCTTGTTAAGCCATTATTCTGACTTCCGGTAGGATTACCGTCAACCGGAAACGCTAAAAGAAGGGTCTAGCGAATATTTATCTTATGACAGAAGTGCCATCTTACTATGCACATTCAAATTGCCATCCTTCAAATCGAGACCATAACAGATTTTCAAAGGGTCATTCAAATATAAAACTGAAAGCCTCTTATTATTCAATGAATGAACATTCCAACATAGGCTTTAAAATTGGAAATTTGTAGTTTAAATTTTCGGTTTTTAAGTAATTTTCTTTTCTTAGGGACAAAATTTTAACTGGGTCATTTGACAAAACTGCCAGCGTTTGGTGTTCACAGACTGGACACTGTCTAGTCAATTTTGAGGGACATGATGCGGAAGTCGTCGTTGCTAAATTTTCACCGACTCAGAATAAAGTTGCTACAGGATCAATAGACGCAACAGCTAAGATTTTTTATTTGAATTCTGGTTAGTATTTGAATACAGGTTTGTAAAAGTAATCGTCATCATAATGCCCCATGTGTCTTATTAACGTAGTGACACATTATTCCAAATGCCATATTACCCCGTGTGCTATATTACTTCGTGTTGCACATTGTCCTATGTTCTATATTACCCTACATGTCATATTACCGCAATTTTTTGTAATATTATGGCCACAGTAGCGGTTGTTATAGAAATAGAAGCCTTGTTTCATAATTCCCTATGTATATTACCCAAAGTGTCATATTAACCGAACCCTAAATTATACAATGTGCCAAATAATACCGTTTTGTCTCAAATTTATGTAACTTTCCCTATATCTCGCGAAGTATTTTGGCTAGATCCGGATTTTGGATTGCCGGAAGTTTTCGAATTTTTTTTTCATTCAAATTTTATTTCAATGCAATTAACTACAGAACATATTCAAATCGAGCCAATTTTTTTCTTTTTAACCATTTTTTTCATATAAAAACATTTGTATTCTGCAACCTTTACAAGTTTTACTCAAAAAAAGTTGTTTATAGGAAATACTCATTTTCCTCATTTATTTAAACATTATATTTTTGTTATTATTTTTATATAAAATCAAAATAAAATGCATAAAAATATTATAATAAAATCACATAAATATTTAAATATAAAGAAATAGTAAAATAAAATGGTTTTCTAAGAGAGTATAAATCAAAGACTTCTACCCCTATTATCATATTTCAATTTTGAGATTAATGTAATGAGTTTTTTTTAACAAAAAATTACAGTAGCATGTTTTTTATGACAAAAATTTTTTAAACGGAATATTTGGCTTGATTTAAATGAATTAAGTAGTCAATTGGTATAAAAACTTTTTTTCTGGTTACAAACTCAGAGCGATACAACCTGATCTGACAAAGAGTCGAATGATTCTCATATCCTAAAATGATTATATTACTATAATATAATATATTTAAGATGCCATCCTAGATAATTATTCAGAAAATAAGGTTACTCATGAAATGTACATATTTATATAATTTTAAATATGAAATAACCACAAAACTGATCAAAAATAATTTCACTATACCCTCACAACTTATAACTAAAAGTTATCTGAGGATGAATGCAATATTAATAAAATATGTGCATTTTCTTATTATATACCATTGTGTGTGTGATCCTTCTTTTTCAGTGAAAATATTAATTCAGATTAATTGTTCTTAAATATTTTATGTTTGTTTCTAATATAATCTCTAAATATCATTTTTTTTTTTGTTTCTTTTGCTAGGTTTTTATTATTTTTTAATGTTTTGATTTCCATGTTTATTCTTTTTATTCGGTTTTAATTCATAATGACAGATATTTTGAATCTTTTCATAGTATTAAATCAAATAATAAGTAAAAACTAGTTTTGATGAAATTCGTAAAAAATGCATTTCTTTTGGAATCCAGTTTGAAATTTTGGTAAACATGTGTCGTTTTAAAGTGAAATGCATCACTACTTGTGAGAAACTAATAGCGCTGGGTCAAAAATGTCAGATTTCAAAGTCGACTTTTGTGATATGATGCAATAATTGTATTCATTTATAACTTTCGGTTCATTAGCTCGCATTAAATAATTATAATATTTCATTTTTCTTATTTCTTAAATTAAAAATTCATCTTTCTTATTTAAAAATTAACTTTTTGTTAAAATTCATCTTTTTGTCGAGAATTAAACTGCTTTGAATAGGAAATTCGTCCTTTTGGATTGAAAATTTAAAATTCTTTGGTTAAAAAGTCACACTCCTGATTAAAAAATGAACCTTTTGATACAATTAATTTTTTTCGTCACAAATAAAAATTTTTTAAATAAAGAAGTCATATTTCTAATAAAAAATTATCTTTTTCATCAGAAATTAAACTTTTTCAAATAGAAAATTCGTCTTTATAGATTGAAAATTCATCTTTTTTGGACCAAAAAGTTATATTTTTGATTTAAAAATAAATTTTTTCTTTAAATTTATCTTTTTCTGCAGAAATGTAATTATTATGAATAGAAAATTCGTCCTTTTGTACTGCAAATTCATCTTCTCTTGGTCAGAAAGTCATATTTTTTACTTAAAAAGAAACTTTCTTCTTAAAAACTAAACTGTCTTCAAAAAAGATTCATTAGTTTGACGTGAAAATTAATCTTTGCAAGTTAAAAGTTAAACTATTTTGTCAAATAAGTCATACTTTTTCCTAGAAAATTCATCATTTTGCATTGAAAATTCATCTTTTTTGGTAGAAAAAGCATCTTCTTTATTTAATAATTACATTTGTTGTCGAAAATTAATCTTTGCGTGTTAAAACTTATACTATTTTATTTTAAAAATAATGTTTTTCATTGAATGTTAACCTTAAAAAAAAATCTTCCTTTTTGATTGAAAGTTCATCTTTCTTATTTGTAATTTATTTTTTTGTTGAAAATGCAACAGTCTTTGAAAAAGATCAGTTTTTTTAGCTCTAAAGTTCAACTTTTTGAATTTTAGTTAGAGTTTGGCCACTTTTTTTTTGTCGAGAATTCAACTAGTTTAAATAGAAGATTCGTTTCTTTGTTTGAAAATTCATTTTTTTTTTGTCAAAGAGTCATCCTTCTTATTTAAAAATGGCCTTTTTTGTTGAAAATTGAACTGTCTGAAAAATATTCGTCTTTAGTGAGTTTAAAATTTAACTGTTTGTATTTTGTTTAAAGTTTATTCTATTTTCTCTGATAATTTGAACATTTTGTTGAAAATTCATGTTTTTAAGTTCAACCGTCCACTATATTGTGAAAAAATCACTTGTTTTCGTCAAAAATTCGTAATCTTGCATGAAAAATAATTTTCTTTTTGTAGCAGACATCTTTCCTATTTAGTAATTAAATTTTTTGTCGAAAATTCATTTTTGCCAGTTAACAATTCAACGATTTTAATAAAAAAAAAATTTTGTAATTAAACTCTTATGAATAGAAAATTCGCCCTTTTGTATTGGGCATTCATTTCTGTATTCCAGAATTATTAAAAATGAACTTTTGTTCTAAAAATTCAAAAGACTTCTAAAAAAATCGTCTTCCTGGCTTTCAAAATGTCTTAATAGTATTATTGTACTCTTAGTATTCTTCTTGGGTTGAAAAGTGTACTATCTGATCGAAAATTCATATCATTTTTTTGTAAAATGTCATCTTTTTTCATAGAAAATTAAGCTGTTTTGTTAGATATTTATATTTTTGATTGAATTCAACTAATGTTGATTAAGTATTGAAATCTTTTTTGGTTAAAAATTCAACTACTTTATTAAAAAATAAACTTTTTGTGAAACAATTAACCTTTTTTAGTGAAAATTAAATGTGTTTTGTTGAAATTTCGTATTTTTAGCTTAAGAATTCATTTAGTGTCGTATAAAATTCAACTA
>JAAAKG020005456.1:0-21466 GCA_010014905.2 Druon quercuslanigerum | reverse complement strand
TTGATCAAATTCCAAGAACTTTTCCAAAATTCCCAAATTTTATTAGTTTTTAAACAATTTCTTATGATTTCAGAAAAAGCCAAAGCATTTTAAAAAGGTATCAAGCAGAACGTTAATTATATTCCAAGGATTTTAAGGGATTTTAAAGGATTTCAAAAAGCTTGATAAAATTCCAAGAATTTTTCAAAAATTCCCAAATTTTATTAGTTTTTAAACAATTTCTTCGGATTTCAGAAAATGCCAAAGCATTTTAAAAAGTTATCAAGCAGAACGTTAATTATATTCCAAGGATTTTAAGGGATTTTAAAGGATTTTAAAGAGCTTGATCAAATTCCAAAAACTTTTCCAAAATTCCTAAATTTTATTAGTTTTTAAACAATTTCTTATGATTTCAGAAAATGCCAAAGCATTTTAAAAAGGTATCAAGCAGAACGTTAATTATATTCCAAGGTTTTCAAGGGATTTTAAAGGATTGCCCAAGCATTTTAAAATGGTATCCAACAAGACATCAATGATATTCAAAGGATTTTAAGGGATTTCAAAGAATTTTAAAGTCCTTTTTTTAATTCGGAAAACTTCGATAATTCTAAATTTCATTAGTTTTCAAACAATTTCTCTGGATTTGAAAAAATCTAAAAGATTTTAAGAAGGTATCCAGCTACACATTAATTATATTTAAGAGATTTCAAAGAATTTGAAGTATTTTTTTTATTTTCAAAAAACAAGTTTATTTCAAAATTTCAATAGTTTTTAAACAATTTCATTGGTTTTCAGAGAAGCAAAATAATTTTAAAAGGGTATCCAGTAAGACATCAATGATATTTAAAGGATTTCAAGGGAGTTCAAAAAATTTTAGAGAGCTTTTTGTAAATCCAAGAATTTTTCCAAAATTTCCAAATGTTATTAGTTTTTAAACAATTTCTTAGGATTCCAGAAAATTTCAAAGAATTATAGAAAGTTATCAAACAGGACATCAATGATTTTCAAAGGAATTTAAGGGATTTCAAAGGATTTTAAAGAGCTTGATCAAATTCCAAGAAATTTCTCGAGATTTTCACATTTTTATTGGAATATCAAAGCATTTCGTAGGATTTCCAAAAATACAAATTATTTTAAAAAGATATTTAGCAGGACATCAATGATATTTCTAAGATCTAAAGGGCTTTAATTGCATTTCTAGAAAGGAAATTAAATTGATAAGGACTTCAATGGATTTCAACGAATTTCACATACTTTTAGAGATTCCATCATATTTAAATGCTTCGGACGACTTCTACCCATATCAAAGAATGAAAAAATATTGATCAATACATTTCAGGATTTCTTAGAGTATCCCAACTACTATTGACACTATTTTCAATTTAATAACTGCGTCCGAGGCCTGAAAAATACCAAAAGAGTGATTTCAATGCTCCTCATCATGTTGCCGTTAAACAAAGATTACATATTTTGTGAGTGCTTTCTTCTAAGAATTCAGCATTCTTTTAGAATTTTTACCCAGTCCGGAATTTATGCGCATTGCTCATGAATAAACGTCACGAGTCATACATTTTTTTCTTTCTCTCTTCGCTTTACTGTGTCTGCGGTAATGACGTTGGACCATTATGGAGGCCAGTTATAGCGCAATGTATGACAGGATGTATGACTAACAGTTTCTGCTATTCTGGGAGACAGAGCCGACGGAGAGGACGTCGAACGCTTGGCAAGTACTTTAAGTTTGAACACTTTGGTCACAGTATCGTGAGGCTGCACGCTGTGTTGATTATGGGGGCTATGATCGCGAGATATATATTCTTGGGGCAATAGCACACAATTAACAATTTCCATATTCCATGTCGAAACTCAATATCAATTTCAACAAGTTTAATTATTATTAGAACGCTTTTTGCACCCTAAATCTGTTGGAGGTAGAGTGCAAACATGTATTTTAATCATCCGCATATCGAGAGTATATATTAATATACAACTAGTTTCATCATTATGATTAAAATATTTTTTGCATTGTGGGCTTAAAAGAATTCTTTCGGGTTTAGAGTGCCAAAAAGCACTTTAATATACTGCGTATAGATGATTATATGGATGAAGATAAGATCAAATGATAATGATCATCCTTCCTGTAAGGACAATATCAAATGATGATAATGCTCTACACTTTAAATTTGAATCAGCGACAAGCAAATGGCTAATTCAGATCAGCGTATATTCGGTGCTTAAGCAGCGAAATTTAGATGCTGATCAGTGAAATTTCACGGATTAATAGCTCAATTTCGCTGATTTGCCAGCGCATATACGCTAATTTGAATTAATGATATATTTACTGCTTATTCAGATTTAGAGAATAGCCACGGAAGATAAGATCAAATGATGATAATGATGATGATGATAATCTAGCCAGTAAATATAGAATCAAATGATGATCATGATGATCCATCCTATAAAGGCAATATCAAATGATGATAGTGATCCAGCTATTAAAGGCAAGAACAAACAATGATGATACTTTAGCCATTGCCGACAAGATAAAATTATGATAATGATTAGGCTGTTGAAAGCAAGATCAGATGATAATAATGATGATTGTCTGAACAGTAAAGACAAGATTAAATGATGATGATTCTCCAGCCTGTAAAGATAATATCAAATGATGATAATGGTCAAGATCAAAGTCAAGATCAAATGATGATGATTATCCAGCCTGTAAAGATAATATCAAATGATTATAATGGTCCAGCCAGTGAAGGTAAGATAAAATAATGGTGATGATCTAGCAAGTGAAGGTAAGAACAAACAATGATGATTCTTTAGCCAGTGCAGACAAGATCAAATTATAATAATGATTCAGCTGGTGAAGACAAGATCAGATCATAATAATGATGAATGTCTAAGCAGTGAAGACGAGATCAGATGATGATGACCATGATGATCTAGCTAGTGAAGACAAGATAAAATGAAGATGATGATGATGACCCAGTCAGTGAAGACAAGATAACATGCTGATGCTGATGATGATCTAGCCAGTGGAATTGAAATTAAATAATAACAATGATGATCTAGCCCGTAAAGGGAGGATCAAATGATGATAATGATTATCTAGCCAGTAAAGACAAGGTCAAATGATGATGATGATCCAGCAAGAATTTTAAGGCAAGAACAAAAAATGATGATGATTTAGCCAATGCTGATAAGATCAAATTATAATAATGATTCAGCTGGTAAAGGCAAGATCAGATCATAATACTGATGAATGTTTAAGCAGTTAAGACAAGAGCAGATGATGATGACCATGATGATCTAGCTAGTGAAAAAGAGATAAAATGGTGATAATAATGATGATCCAGTTAGTGAAGACAAGATCCAGAAATGATGATTATCCAGTCTGTAAAGGCAATAGTAAATGATGATAATGGTCCAGCTAGTGAAGGACAGATCAAATAATGATGATGAAGATGATTTTCTAGCCAAAGAAAGCCGAAATAAAATGATACCAATGATGATCTAGCCAGTAAGGGCAGGATCATATGATGATGATGATGATGATCTAGCCAGTTCAAACAGGATCAAATGATGATGACGATGGTGATAATCATGATCCAGCCTATGACGGGAACATTAAATGATGAAAATAGTCCAGCCAGTGAAGGAAAAATCAAACAATGATAATGATTTATTTAGTGCATACAAGATCAAATGATGATAATAATTCATTTACTGAAGGCAAGATCAGTTAATATTAATAATGATGGTCTAAACAGTGAAGACAAGGTCGAGTAATGATGATGATTCAGCCTGTAAAGACAAGATCAAATGATGATGCAGATCCAACCTGTGAAGGCAATATTAAATGATGATGATAATCTAGCGAGTGAAGACAAGATCAAATGATGATGATAATGATCTAGACAGTGAAGATAGGATCAAATGATGATAATAATGATACATCCTGTAAAGAAAATATTAAATTTCGATAACGGTCCAGCGTTACAGGAAACGGTCCAACGGTCCAGGAAAAATCAGATGATGATGAAAATGATGATAATTTAGCCTGTGAAGACAAGGTAAAATGATGATAATGATTCAACTACTTAAGGCAAGATCAGATGATGATTATGATGATAATCTAGCAAGCGAAAATTAAATAAAACGATGATGATGATGATCTAGCTAATGAATACAAAATCAAATGACGGTGATGATGATCTTACTAAGAAAAACAAGATCCAATGATGATGAAGATCCAGCCTGTAAAGACAATATCAATTGATGATAATAGTCCCGGCAGCGAAGGCAAGATAAAATGATGATGATATCAATGATGATGATCTAGTTAGTGAAAAATAGAATAAATATTGATAAGGATTCAGCTTGTAATAGCAAGATCAGATGATGATAATGATTATGATGTAGCCAGACAAGACAAGATTAAATGATGATGATGAGGATCCAGCCTTACAAAACAATGTCAAATGATGATAATGGTCCAGCTAGTAAAGGCAAGAGAAAATATTGATGATGATCCGGCTAGTAAAGATGCAGACTGTAAAGGAAATATTAAATTATGATAAGGGTCTAGCGAGTAAACCTAAAATCAGATGATGATGAAAATGATGATGATCTAGCCAGTAAATACAAGTTCAAATGATGGTAATGATGAATGATGATGATGATCTAGCTAATGAATACAAAATCAAATGACGGTGATGATGATATAACTAAGAAAAACAAGATAAAATGATGATGATATTAATGATGATGATCTAGCCAGTGAAAAAGAGATAAAATGATGATAAAGATTCGGCTTTTAATGGCAAGATCAGATGATAATAATGATGATGATGAAGCTAGTAATGGCAAAATAAAACGATGATGACGATGATTTTTTTTTTTTGGTAAAGAAGTAAAAATGGTGAAATGCTCATGCACTAACCACATTCGAACTTTGGGGACTACGTGCCCAGTTTATGTATGTCGCGCTTATATACATATACGCTAGATGCACACATGGGCACATATTCCACAAGGAACGAAGGTGAGAGTGGGACTTACCAACTTAACTCCTTCTCCTGCCAACCGACGCTCCTGGAACCGCTTCCGCATACCTTCGGGAACATAGGGTGATGATAGGGGATGACGATGATGATGATGATGATATAACCAGACAAGACAAGATTAAATGATGATGATAATAATGATGATCCAACCTATAAAAACAATATAAAATGATGATAATGGTCCAGCTGATCGGATAATAATGATTCAGCCAGTATTTATCATTAGAAATTTCTTAAACACCTAAACATTTCCTAAACACTTAAAATTCTTGAAAATTATTGTAAATATCTCGAAATATTTTCACATCTCTCAAAATCTTTAAAATCCTTTAAAATCTATATTGTGAAATTATTTTCAATTTAAAGAAATATTATAAACTGTTTAGATATTTTTAAGATCCATTGAAATTCATTATACATTTCTTACTTCATCTACCTACATCCTCAGCAATCAAAATTATCGATCTAAGTTTTCAGATCGTTCACTATGACCCGGAGAATTTCATACAAGATTCCTCGAGACTCTTTTCAAGATTCGCTTCGAACTTTTGTAGATTTCCAAGATTTCCCAGAAACCCCATTAAGATTTTGAAACTCTTTTCCATCTGTTTCCGTGTCGCTATCTTAGGATCTACGAAATCTAACAAATATTTTTCATGGACAATTATCCTAATTCTGAATATTTAATCTTTTGATCCTCTAGTAGCTTTGAAGAAGATTTCTGAATGATACATCCCCTCATTTCGGACTCTAAATCCAATAGAATAATTTCGCACTCAAAAAGCAAAAAATTCTGATGGTTCGAACTGTAACATCTCGATTCAGATTTGGATTCAGAACCACCATTTTGGCTGACAGATGGGTCGAGTCATCGAGGGAGAGCGCGCAGCCGCGAGGATGAGCAGAGATGCTACGGTAGTGACCAATAGAAGACTGCGGATGCTTCCCTCGGACCAATCCGCAACGGGGGATGCCACAACGCGTACTATTGAGCCAGGCTTCGAGGGACACATGGCGAGAGGATGGCTCTCTGATGAGAGAGACAGTGAAAGGAGGGACAAGCACTGGCTCGGTTGGAACGAGCAAGAACCAATCGGCGCATTTCCAGCAAGAGATAACGAAGAGTGTAGGAGGAAGGGGACCTGGAAAGATAATGTCTGACTCCCCAGCATGCTCATTCTATAACAGCATTCCAGAAGAATCGCCCAAAATCTTGAAAGAAACTCAATGTTTTCTTGTATTTCTGATAAGCTTTTCAGTCGATGATGATGGAGAAATAGATAGAAATAGATGGAGATCTATTTCTTCGTGATGAGGATAATCTAGCCTGTAAAGACAATATGAGATGATGATAATTGTCCAGTCTAAAGGCAAGATAAAATTATGATAATGGTCGAGCTTAAAGGTGAGATAAAATGATGATAATAATGATCCATCCAGTTAAGACAATAACAAATCTTATAGAAGCTTTTCAGTGGATGATGATGAGTTGAAAATTGGTTGAATGATCATTTATATTAGTGGCTTTTTAGAATCTATTTCTTCATGATGAGGATGATCTAGCCTGAAAGGACAATATTAAATGATGATAATCGTCCAGCCTAAAAGAAAGATAAAATGATGATACTGATAATCCATCCAGTTAAGACAATACCAAATCTTATAACTTTTCAATGGATGATGATGGATACTAAATGATGATAATGGTCCAGCTTAAAGGCAAGATAAAATTATGATAATGATGATCCATCCAGTTAAGACAATACCAAATCTTATAGGCTTTTCTGTGGATGATGATGGAGTGGAAAATTGGTTGAATGATCAATCAAATTATCGGATTTTTAGAATCTATTTCTTCATGATAAGGATGATGTAGCCTGTAAAGATAATATTAAATGATGATAAGGGTCCAGCGCAAAGGTGAGATAAAATGATGATAATGATGATCAATGTTGTTAAGACAATATCAAATGATCTTGATATTTCCATGGTAAAAAAAACTTTTTGGCATCCTTCAGAACTTTGGCTCTGAAGGAACTATTTTTGAGGTTTCTTTTTTTGTTCGTTGATATCTGAAAGATGGCCATTGGCGGATGCTGACGTTTTAAACTGCACACGTGCCAAAAACATGGGCTTATTCGAAATCAACAAACAAGAATAAAATGCCTTCAAATGATTGAAGTCAATTGAAAAATTTTGAAGTTTTAAAATACCGTTAAATATTTCGAATTCTTTGCAATTTTTTATATCCTTTGAAATCTCATTTAAATTCCTTGGAATCTTTAAAGGCATCATACAATCTATCAAAGTCTTCAAAATTCCCTTTAAAGCATTGAAATCGATTGAAAAATCTTGAAGTTTTAAAATATTCCCAAAAATGAAGTTTTTTAAATACTTTCAAATGCCTTCAAATTCTTTTAAAATTTTGTATATCCCTTGAAATCTGTTTTAAATTCCTCGGAATCTTTATAAATACAATCAAATCTTTGAAAACCTGTAAAATGCCTTCAAATTATTGAAATCTATTGAAAAACCTTGAGGTTTTAAAATACCTTTAAATATTTCAAATTTTTCGGGGATTTTTGTATATCCTTTGAAATCACTTTCAAATTCCTCGGAATCTTTAAGAATACCACACAATCTTTTAAATCTTTTTAAGACGACAAAATCTATAAAATCCCTTTAAATGATGGAACTGATTAACAAATCATGATGTTTTAAAATACTCTCAAAACTTTTTTTGATTCTATGAAATTATTTTGATATCCCATTAAATTTTTTAAATACTTTAGAATGCCTCAAATTCTTTTAAAAAATGTATATCCCTTGAAATCTCTTTCAAATTTCTCGGAATCTTTATAAATACATTCAAATCTTTGAAATCGTTTGATATCCCTTGGAATCTTTAAAATTTCTCCAAAATTCCTCGGAATCTTTAAGAATACCAGAAAATCTTTCAAATCTTTTTAAAGACGACAAAATGTTTAAATTCCTTTAAATTATGGAAATCAATATAAAAATCCTTAGAGTTTTTAAATACCCTCAATTTTTTTTTTAAATTCTTTGAAATTATTTGATATCCCCTCAAATCTTTAAAATCTCTTTAAAAATCCTCGAAATCTTAAAAAATCCAACAAAATCTTTAAAATCCTTTAAAATCCTTTAAATTATGGAAATCTATATAAAATTCCTTAGAGTTTTAAAATACCAACAAATATTTTTTCAATTCTTTGAAAATTTGTATGTCCCCTCAAATTTTTAAAATTTCTTTAAAAACCCTCGAAATCTTAGAAAATCTCACAAAATCTTTAAGAACCTTTAAAATCCTTTCTTTTACTGAAATACATTGAAAAATCTTGGAGTTTTAAAATACACTTAAATATTTTTAATTCTTTGAAATCGTTTTATTTTCCTTGAAATCTTTAAAATCTCTTCAAAATCCCTCGGACTCTTCAATAATCCCACAAAATCTTTATAACTCTTTAATTTATTAAAATTGATTGAAAAATTTGGAGTTCTAAAATATCCTTAAATATTTAAAACTCTTTGAAATCTTAAAAATTTCTTCAAAATTACTCGGAATCTTTAAAAATGTCATAAAATCTTTAAAATCTTTCAAAATTACTTTAATGCAATATCCATTAAAAAATCTTGAAGTTTTAAGACACCCTCAAATTGTTTAAATTCTTTTTAAAAATGTGATATCCCTTGAAATCTTTGAAATCTCTTTAAAAATCCTCGAAATCTTTAAAAATCCCACAAAATCTATAAAATCCTTCTTTTTACTGAAATCTTTTAAAAAATCTTGAATTTTTAAAATACACCTAAATGTTTTAAATTATTTAAAATCTTTTTATATCACGTGAAATGTCTTCAAAATGACTCAGAATCTTTAAAAATTCCATAAAATCTTGAAATCCTTCCAAATTCCTTCAATTTGAAATCGATTCAGGAATCTTTTGGTTTTTCAAAAAGCCCTTAAATATTTGAAATTCTTTTAAAAATTTTGATGTTCTTTAAGACCAAGTTAAATTTTTAAAATATTCTTAAATATTTTAAATTCTTTGAAATTTTTTGATATCCCTTGAAATTTCTTAAAAATTTCTCGGAATCTTTGAAAACATTATAAAATCTGTAAAATTCTTTAAAAGCCCTGATATTTATTGAAATCAATTGGAAAATATCGGACATTTTAATCACCCTCAAATTGTTCAAATTCTTTTTAAAAAATTGATATCCCTTAAAATCTTAAAAACCTCTTTAAAATTCCTCGGAATCTTCAAAAATTCCACAAAATCTTTGAAATCGTTTAAAACATAGACCTTATATGGTTTAAAATCTTTCCATTTATTGAAGGCTTATGAAAAATCTTAAAGTTTTAAAATAACCTTAAATATTTCAAATTCTTTGAAAACGTTTAATATCCTTTCAGATCTTTAAAATCTTTTTATAAATTCTTGAAATCTTTAAACATTCCACAAAATCTTTCAAATCCTTTAAAATTGTTCCTTTTGCTGAGATCTTTTGGAAAATCTTGGAATTTTATAATACATTTAAATATTTCAAATTCTTTGAAATCTTTGTATATACCTTAAAAATCCTTAAAATCTTTTCACAATCCCTCGGAATCTTCAGTAAAATCACAAAACCTTTAAAATTCTTCAATTTATTAAAATCGATTAAAAAATCTTGGGGTTTTAAAATATACTCAAATATTTCAAGTTCTTTGAAATCTTTAAAATTTTTCTTTAAAATTTCTTGAAATCTATAAAAATAACATAACATTTTTAAAATCCTTCTACATTCCTTCAATTTGAAATCGATTTAAGAATCTTTTGGTTTTTCAAAAAGCCGTTAAATATTTGAAATTCCTTGAAATATTTTGATATTCTTTGAAATATTTTTATTCTCTTTAAGATTCATCGGAATCTTTAAAAATCCCATAAAATAATTAAAATTCTTCGAAATTCCTTTAATTTAATCTCGATTGAAATATCTTGTAGTTTTAAAATACCCTTCAATATTTAAAATTCTTTGAAATCGTTTGATGTCCTTTGGGATCTTAAAAATCTATTTAAAATTCATCTACATCTTCAAAAATCTCACAAAATCTTGAAAATCCGTTAAAATCCTTCCTTTTACTGAAATCTATTTAAAAATCTTGAATTTTGATGATACACTTAAATATTTCAAATTATTTGAAATCTTTTTATATTACGTGAAATGTCTTTTAAATTCTTTGGAATCTTTAAAAATACCACAAAATCTTTAAAATCCTTTAAAATCCTTTAAAATCCTTTATATTAAGGAAATCAGTTGAAAAATCCTTAGAGTTTTAAAATACCCTTAAATATTTTTTAAATTCTTCGAAAATGATTGATATCCACTCAAATCTTTAAAATGTCTTTAAAATGACTCGGAACCTTTAAAAATGCCATAAAATCTTTGAAATCCTTCCAAATTCTTTTAATTCAATATCGACTGAAAAATCTTGACGTTTTAAAATATCCTCAAATATTTCAAATTCTTTGAAATCTTTACAAATTTTCTTTAAAATTCCGTGGAATCTTTTAAATTACCATAACAACTTTGAAATCCTTAAAAATCCATTCAATTTGAAATCGATTAAAGAATCTTTGAATTTTAAAAAACTCTTAAATATTTAAAATTTTTTGAAATATTTTGATATAATTTAATATCTTCTTATTCGCTTTACACTTCCTCGCATTGTTTAAAAATGCCATAAAATCTTTAAAATCCTTCAAAGTTCCTTCAATTTAATCTCGATTGAAAAATCATAAAGTTTTAAAATATATCCTCAAATATTTCACATTCTTTGAAATCTTTTGATATCCCTTAAAATCTCTTACAAGTTCCTCAAAATCTTTAAAAATACCATAAAATCTTTAAAATCCTTTAAAATCCTCTCAAAACATTAAAATCTATTAAATATCCTTAAATATTTTTAATTCTTTGAAATCTTTTGATATCCCCCTTGGAATATCCTAAAAATTCCTCCGTATCTTTGAAAACATTATAAAATCTGTGAAATTCTTTAAAATCCCTGTCATTTATTGAAATCAATTGGCAAATATTAGACATTCAAAACACCCTTAAATTGTTCAAATTCTTCTAAAAAATTTGATATCCCTTAAAATCCTAAAAATCTCTTTAAAATTCCTCAGAATCTTCAAAAATTCCACAAAATCTTTGAAATCGTTTAAAATCTTTCTATTTATTGAAGGCTTATGAAAAATCTTAAAGTTTTAAAATACCCTTAAATATTTCAAATTCTTTGAAATCGTTTAATATCCTTTGAGATCTTAAAAATCTATTAAAAATTTATCGAAATCTTCCAAAATTCCACAAAATCTTTCAAATCCTTTAAAATTGTTCCTTTTGCTGAGATCTATTGAAAAATCTTGGAATTTTATGATACATTTAAATATTTTAAATTCTTTGAAATTTTTATATTCCTTAAAATCTTTAAAATCTCTTTAAAATCTCTCGGAATCTTCTAACATATCCTTAAATATTTAAAATTCTTTGAAATCGATTCAAGAATATTTCGTTTTTTAAAAAAAAATCCTTAAATATTTAAAATTCTTTGAAATATTTTGATATTCTTGGAAATATTTTTGTTTTCCTTGAGATTGCTGGAAAGCTACAAAAATCCCTTGAAATCTTCAAAATCTCTTTAAAAATCCTCGAAATCTTCAAAAATCCCACGAAATCTTTAAAATCCTTTAAAATCCATCCTTTTACTAAAATTTATTGAAAAATTTTGGATTTTTCAAATACACTTAAATATTTCAAATTCTTTGAAATTTTTTTATATTACGTGAAACGTCTTTCAAATTCCTCAGAATCTTCAAAAATACCACGAAATCTTTAAAATCCTTTAAATTAAGGAAATCTGTTAAAAAATCCTCAGAGTATTAAAATACCCTTAAATATTTTTGAAATTCTTTTAAAATGAGTGATATCCCTTTAAATCTTTAAAATGTCTTTAAAATGACTCAGAATCTTTAAAAATACCATAACAACTTTAAAATCCTTCAAAATTCCTTCAATTTGAAATTTCTTAAAATCTTTTCATTCTCTTTAAGATTCCTCGCAATCTTTGAAAATGCCACAAAATCATTGAAATCCTAAAAAATTCCTTTAATTCAATATCGATTAAAAATCATAAAGTTTTAAAATATCCTCAAATATTTGATATTCTTTGACATCTTTTGATATTCCTTGAAATCTCTTACAAGTTCCTCGAAATCTTTTAAAATACCATAAAATCTTTAAAATCCTGTAAAATCCTTTAAAATCCTCTCAAAATATTGAAATCGTTTGCAAAATCTTGAAGTTTTAAAATATCCTCAAATATTTTTTTTTTAATCTTTTGATATCCCTTGGAATCTCTAAAAAATTCCTCGGAATCTTTGAAAACATTATAAAATCTGTGAAATTATTTAAAATCCCTGTCATTTATTGAAATCAATTGAAATTTTAAAAATCTCTTAAAAATTCCTCGGAATCTTCAAAAATTCCACAAAATCTTTGAAATCGTTTAAAATCTTTCCTTTCATTGAGATCTATTAAAAAATGTTGGAATTTTAAAATACACTTAAATATTTCAAATTCTTAGAAATCTTTTTATATACCTTGATATCTTTAAGATCTCTTTAAAATCCCTCGGAATCTTCAATAATCCCACAAAATCTTTAAAACTCTGCGATTTATTGAAATCGATGGAAAAATTTGGATTTCTAAAATATTCTTAAATATTTCAAATTCTTTAAAATCTTGAAAATTTCTTGAAATTTACTCGCAATCTTCAAAAATTCCACAAAATCTTTGAAATCGTTTAAAATCTTTCTATTTATTTAAGGCTTATGAAAAATCTTTTGAGTTTTAAGATACCCTCAAATATTTTAAATTCTTTGAAATCTTTTGATATCCCTTGAAATCTCTTAAAAATTCTTTGGAATCTTTGAAAACATTATAAAATATGTGAAATTCTTTAAAATCCCTGTCATTTATTGAAATAAATTTTTTAATATTGGACATTTAAAACAATCCATCAATTTAAAATCGATTGAAGAATCTTTTGGTTTTTCAAAAAACCATTTAATATTTGAAATTCTTTAAAATATTTTGATATTCTATGAAATATTTTTATTCTCTTTAAGATTCCTCGCAATCTTTAAAAATGCCATAAAATCTTTGAAATCCTTCAAAATTCCTTTAAATCAATAACGATTGAAAAATCATAAAGTTTTATTCTCAAATATTTCAAATTATTTGACATCTTTTGATATTCCTTAAAATCTCTTACAAGTTCCTCAAAATCTTTCAAAATATCATGAAGTCTTAAAAATCTCTTTAGAACTCCTCGAAATCTTTAAAAATCTCACAAAATCTTAAAAATCCTTAAAAATCCCCTTAAAATATTAAAATCGATTGAAAAATTTTGAAGTTTTAAAATATCCTCAAATATTTTAAATTCTTTGAAATCTTTTGATATTCCTTATAATATCTTACAAATTCCTCGCAATCTTTTAAAACACCAATAAAAAACTGTTAAATTCTTTAAAATCCCTGTCATTTATTGAAATCAATTGGAAAATATCACTTGAAATCTTTTTTTAAATAAAATATTTTTATTCTCTTTAAGATTCCTCGGAATCTTTAAAAATCGCATCAAATCATTGAAATCCTTCAAAATTCCTTTAATTCATTCGCGATTGAAATATTATGTAGTTTTAAAATACCCTTAAATATTTCAAATTCTTGGATATCGTTTGATATTCTTTGGGATCTTAAAAATCTATTTAAAATTCATCGAGATCTTCAAAAATTCCACAAAATCTTGAAAATCCTTTAAAATCCTTCCTTTTACTGAAATCTATTGAAAAAACTTAAATTTTTGAAATAGACTGAAATATTTCAAATTATGTAAAATTATTTAAAATGTCTTTAAAATGACTCGGAGTCTTTAAAAATGCCATAAAATCTTTGAAATTCTTCAAAATCCTCAAATATTTCAAATTCTTGGGAATCTTTAAATATTTCTTTAAAATTCCTCAGAATCTTTAAAATTACCATAACAACTTTGAAATCCTTAAAAATCCCTTCAATTTAAAATCGATTAAAGAATCTTTGGGTTTTCAAAAAACCCTTAAATATTTGAAATTCTTTGAAATATTTTGATATTCTTTAAAAATGCCATAAAATCTTTGAAATCCTTTAACAGTCCTTTAATTCAACATCGATTGAAAAATCTTAAAGTTTTAAAATATCTTCAAATATTTTAAATTCTTTAAAATTTTTTTATATCCCTAAAAACCTCTTTCAAGTTCCTCAAAATCTTTGAAAATACCATAAAATCTTTTAATTCCATCAAAATCTCCTTAAGTTATTGAAATCGATAAAAAAACTTTTGAGTTTTAAGATTCTAATTAATTGAAATCGATAAAAAAATATTGGATATTTAAAACACCTTCAAATTGTTCAAATTCTTTTAAAAGATTTTATGTCCCTTGAAACGTTAAAAACTTTATTAAAATTCCTCGGAATCTTCAAAAATCCCACAAAATCTTTGAAATCGTTTAAAATCTTTCCATTTATTGAAGGCTTATGAAAAATCTTAAAATTTTTTAAATTCCCTTAAATATTTCAAATTTGTTGAAATCTTTTTAAATCACGTCAAATGCATTTCAAATTCCTCGGAATCTTTAAAAATACCACACAATCTTTAAAATCCTTTAAATCATGGAAATCTATTTAAAAATCCTTTTTTCAATGCTTTGAAAATTGTTGATGTCCCCTCAAATCTTTAAAATCTCTTTAAAAACCCTCGAAATCTTCGAAAATCTCAGAAAATCTTTAAAATCCTTTGAAATCGTTTGATGTCCTTTGGGATCTTAAAAATCTATTTAAAATTCGTCGAAATCTTCAAAAATCCCGCAAAATCTTGAAAATCCTTTGCAATCCTTCCTTTTACTGATATCTATTGAAAAATCTTGAAATTTGAAAATACACTTAAATATCTCAAATTATTTGAAATCTTTTTATATTACGTGAAATGTCTTTTAAATTCTTTGGAATCTTTAAAAATACCACAAAATCTTTAAAATCCTTTATATTAAGGAAACCCGTTGAAAAATGCTTAGAGTTTTAAAATATCCTCAAATATTTCAAATTCTTTGAAATATTTTGATATTCTTTGAAATATTCTTATTCCCTTTAAGATTCCTCGGAATCTTCAAAAATACCATAACAAATTTAAAATCCTTCAAAATTCCTTCGATTTGAAATCGATTTAGGAAGCTTTTGGTTTTTAAAAAACCCTTAAAAATTTGATATTCTTTAAAATCTTTTTATTCGCTTTGAAGTTTCCCGCAATCCTTAAAAATGCCATAAAATCTTTGAAATCCTTCAAAATTCCGTTAATTTCAAATCGATTGAAAAATCTTGGAGTTTTAAAATATCCTCAAACATTTCAAATTCTTTGAAATATTTTGATATCCCTTGAAATCTCATAAAAATTCCTCCGAATCTTTAAAAATACCATAAAATCTTTAAAATTCTTTAAAATCTCTGTCATTTATTGAAATGAATTGAAAAATATTGGATATTTAAAACACCGTCAAATTGTTCAAATTCTTTTAAAAAATTTGATATCCCTTGAAATCTTAAAAACATCTTTAAAATTTCTCGGAATCTTCAAAAATTCCACAAAATCTTTGAAATCGTTGAAAATCTTTCTATTTATTGAAGGCTTATGAAAAATCTTAAAGTTTTAAAATACCCTTAAATATTTCAAATTCTTTTAAATCTTTTTATATACCTTAAAATCTTTAAAATATTTTCAAAATCCCTCGGAATCTTTAATAAAATCACAAAATCTTTAAAATTCTTCAATTTATTATAATCAATTGAAAAATCTTGGAGTTTTAAAATATCCTCAAATATTTAAAATTCTTTGAAATCTTTAAAATTTCTTGAAAATTACTCGGAATCTTTAAAAATGCCATAAAATCTTTGAAATCTTTTAAAATTCATTAAATTCAATATCGATTAAAAGATCTTGGAGTTTTAAATTATCCTCAAATATTTAAAATTCTTTAAAATCTTTAAAATCTCTTTAAAATTTTTAGGAATCTATAAAAATACCATTACATATTTAAAATTGTTCCAAATTCCTTCAATTTAAAGTCGATTGTAGAATCTTTTGGTTTTTTAAAAAACCATTTAATATTTGAAATTCTTTAAAATATTTTGATATTCTTTGAAATATTTTTATTCTCTTTAAGATTTCTCGGAATCTTTAAAAATCCCATGAAATCATTGAAAACCTTCAAAATTCCTTTCATTCAATCTCGATTGGAAAATCTTGGAGATTTAAAATACACTTAAATATTTCAAGTTCTTTGAAATCTTTTTTATTCACGTGAAATGTATTTAAAATTCCTCGGAATTTTTAAAAATACCACTAAATCTTTAAAATCCTTTATATGATTGAAATCTATTAAAATTCTTTAAATTTTTTTGATATTCCTTGAAATCTTTAGAATCTCTTTAAAAATCCTCGAAATCTTCAAAAATCCCACAAAATCTTGAAAATCTTTTAAAATCTTTCCTTTTACTAAAATCTATTGAAAAATCTTGAATTTTTAAACTACAATTAAATATTTCAAATTATTTGAAATCTTTTTATAGTACGCGAAATGTCATTCAAATTCCTCGAAATCGTAAAAAATACCACAAACTCTTTAAAATCTTTTAAAATCCTTTAAATTAAGGAAATCTATTGAAACATCCTTAGAGTTTTAAAATACCATCAAATATTTTTTCTAATTGCTTGAAAATTTTTGGTATCCCCTCAAATCTTTGAAATGTCTTCAAAATTACTCGCAATCTTTAAAAATGCCATAACATCATTTAAATCCTTGAAAATTCTTTTAATTCAATAGTTCCTCAAAATCTTGAAAAATACTATAAAATCTTTTAATTCCTTTAGAATCTTCTTAAATTATTGAAATCAATAAAAAATTCTTTTGAGTTTTAAGATCCCTAAAATATTTTAAATTATTTAAAATCTTTTGATATCCCTTAAAATCTCTTAAAAATTCCTCGGAATTTTTAAAAATACCATAAAATCTTTAAAATTCTTTAAAATCTCTTTATTTTATTGAACTCGATTGAAAATTCTTGCACATTTAAAACACCCTCAAATTGTTTAAATTCTTTAAAAAAATTAAATATTCCTTGAAATCTTTAAAATCTTTTTATAACTTCTTGAAATCTTTAAACATTCCACAAAATCTTTAAAATCATTTAAAATTGTTCCTTTTTCTGAGATCTATTGAAAAATCTTGGAGTTATAAAATACACTTAAATATTTCAAATTCTTTGAAATCTTTGAAATTTCTTTAAAATTCCTCGGAATCTTTAGAAATACCATAAAACCTTTGAAATCCTTTAAAATTCCTTTAATTTGAAATCGATTGAAGTATCTTCAGGTTTTTAAAAATCCCTTAAATATTTGAAATTCCATGAAATATTTTGATATTCTTTAAGATCTTTTTATTTGCTTTAAACTTCCTCGGAATCTTTAAAAATGCCATAAAATCTTTAAAATCCTAAAAAATTCCTTTAATTCAATATCGATTAAAAATCATAAAGTTTTAAAATATCCTCAAATATTTGATATTCTTTGACATCTTTTGATATTCCTTGAAATCCTTTACAAGTTCCTCAAAATCTTTAAAAATACCATAAAATCTGTAAAATCTTCTTAAAACGCCTCGAAATCTGCAAAAAACTCACAAAATCTTTAAAATCCTTAAAAATCTCCTCCAAATATTGAAATCGATTAAAAAATCTTGAAGTTTTAAAATATCCTCAAATATTTTAAATTATTTGAAATATTTCAATATCCCTCTTCAAAATTCCTCGGAATCTTCATAACACCATAAAATCTGTGAAATCCTTTGAAATTTCTCTCATTTATTGAAATCAATTGACAAATATTGGACTTTTAATACAACCTCAAATTGTTCAAATTCTTTGTAAAAATGTTACATCCCTTGAAATCTTAAAAATCTCTTTAAAATTCATCGAAATCTTCAAAAATGTCACAAAATCTTTAAAATCCTCTAAAATTCTTCCTTTTATTAAGATCTATTAAAAAATCTTGGAATTTTAAAATACACTTCAATATTTTAAATTCTTTAAAATCTTTTTATATACCTTAAAATCTTTGAAATCTCTATAAAATCCCTCGAAATCTTCAATAAACCCACAAAATCTTTAAAACTCTTCAATTTATTAAAATCGATTGAAGAATTTTGGAGTTTTAAAATATCCTTAAATATTTCAAATTCTTTGAAATCTTTAGAATTTCCTGAAAATTATTTAGAATTTTTAAAAAGTCATAAAATCTTTGAAATTCTTTTAAATTCCTTTAATTCAGTGTTGACTGAAAAATCTTGGAGTTTGAAAACAACATCAAATATTTAAAATTCTTTGAAAATCTTTAAAATCTCTTAAAAATTTCTCGGAATATATAAAAATACCATAACATCTTTAAAATCCTTCCAAATTTCTTTAATTCGAAGTGGATTAAAGAATCTTTTGGTTTTTTCAAAAAACCCTTAAATATTTGAAATTCTTTGAAATATTTTGATATTTTTTGAAATCTTTCCTCAAAATCTTTAAAAATACAATAAAATATTTTGATTCCTTTAAAATCCCCTTAAATTATTGAAATCGATAAAAAAAATCTTTTGAGTTTTAAGATACCCTCAAATATTTTAAATTATTTTAAATCTTTTGATATCCCTTACAATCTCTTAAAAATTCCTCGGAATCTTTAAAAATACCATAAAATCTTTGAAATTCTTTAAAATCATTGTCATTAATGGAAATGAATTGAAAAATATTGGACATTTAAAACACCCTCAAATTGTTTAATTTCTTTAAAAAATTTTAATATCCCTCGAAATCTTTAAAATCTTTTTAAAAATCGTCGAAATCTTCAAAAAGTCCACAAAATCTTTAAAATCCTTGCTTTTACTGAAATCTATTAAAAAATCTTGAATTTAAAAAAAAAAACTTAAATATTTGAAATTCTTTGAAATATTTTGATATTCTTTGAAATCTTTCGATACCCCTTAAAATCTCTTTCAAGTTCCTCGAAATTTTTAAAAATATCATAAAATCTTTTAATTCCTTTAAAATCCCCTTAAATTATTGAAATCGATAAAAAAAATCTTTTGAGTTCTAAGATACCCTCAAATATTTTAAATTATTCTAAATCTTTTGATATCCCTTAAAATCTCTTAAAAATTCCTCGGAATCTTTAAAAAAACCATAAAATCTTTGAAATTCTTTAAAATCCTTGTTATTAATGGAAATGAATTGAAAAATATTGGACATTTAAAATACCATCAAATAGTTTAATTCCTTTAAAAAAATTTAATATCCCTTGAAATCTTTAAAATCTTTTTAAAAATCGTCGAAATCTTCAAAAAGTCCACAAAATCTTTAAAATCCTTCATTTTACTGAAATCTATTAAAAAATCTTGAATTTTTAAAATACACTTAAATATTTCAAATTCTTTGAAATATTTTGATATTCTTTGAAATCTTTCGATACCCCTTAAAATCTCTTTCAAGTTCCTCGAAATCTTTAAAAATATCATAAAATCTTTTAATTCCTTTAAAGTCTCCTTAAATTATTGAAATCGATAAAAAAAATCTTTTGAGTTCTAAGATACCCTCAAATATTTTAAATTATTTAACATTTTTTGATATCTCTTAAAATCTCTTAAAAGTTTTCTCTGAATCTTTAAAAATACCATAAAATCTTTGAAATTCTTTAAAATCCTTGTCATTAATGGAAATGAATCTCTTTAAGATTACGGAATCTTTAAAAATGCCATAGAATCTTTAAAATCCTTCAAAATCCCTTTAATTTATTGGAAGCGGTTGAAAAATATTGTACTTTTAAAACATCTTCAAATCTTTAAAATCTTTCTAAAATTTCTCGGAATCTATAAAAATAACATCAAATATTTAAAAATCCTTCAAAATTTCTTCAATTTGAAATCGATTGAAGAATCTCTTAATTTTTAAGAAAAACCTGAAATATTTGAAATTCCTTAAAATATTTTTATTCTCTTTAAGATTCCTCGCAATCTTTAAAAATGCCATAAAATCTTTGAAATCCTTCAATATTCCCTTAATTTATTAAAATTAGTGGAAAAATATTCGACTTTTAAAAAAAAAACAACCTCAAATTGCTCTAACTTTTTGAAATTTTTAAAAGGCTTTAAAATATCTTTAAATTATTAAAAAGGATCCATCTCTAGAAATTGATCCTAGCCCTCTAAATGTTTCAGCAGATTTTATTTGTTCTTCTAAAGCTATCTTGATAAAAATCCAACATGTCCAGAAAGCGAAACCAATAACCATTTCGAGAAAGGCACAAGCAACAGCAGCCAGCATCGACATCTTCTCTTTTTCTCCCTCTACCATTTAGCTTCTTCTTTTCTTCTTTTCTTCTTTTGAGCAAAGCTCTGGTATCGTGATAGCCAGGACGCAAGGGAGCTCGAGAGAGATGGTATGATAATCGGAGATGGTGGTGTGGGTAGAGGAGGTGAAAAGGAAGAGGAGAAGCTGGAGGATGATGGTTGTTGGCGGGAGGAAGGGGGGAAGGGGGAATTGGGAGAAATGGGGTGGGAGGGGGAGGGGTGGTTGCCATGGCTACCTGAAACCGCAGCCGCCGCTACCGACGATGCGAGAGGTGTCACTGACTCCTGGGTAGCGCAAAGCGACGTTACACACTCTCTTCCCTTTTCTCTAGGCATACGCGGAATAGCATATGTGCTCGTGAATGAGCTCGCCAGTAAGTACCCAATGCCGACGCGACGACTCGCTTTGCATCGGCTTTTGCAGCTGTGACGAATTCGGCCTTTGCGAATGCTAACTTTGATCCTGTCGAGAGTTGATTATCTGGGATATTATAACCTTCCACTTGTTTGATATGTGGGTAATTAATTGGCAAGTGACTTGTTCTTGAGAATAGAAGATGTTTTGATTTTGTTGATGGTGATGTCAGTTTGATTCATGTAGAATGTATCTCAATGATTCATGTAGCACAGAACAAAAATTAGGGTTTGTATTAGAAACAGTCTTTGGTTCCAAAGGAGATGGAATAAAATAGAACCTCTCGTGCTCGAAAGCAACCAAAAATGATAAAGGGTTTCTAAATGTGCAAATATTTTGAAAAATTTAAAATATTTGAGGGTGCTTTCAAACTTCAAGATTTTTCAATATTTTTTTAAAGGTCTGAAAAATTTCGAAGGATATCAAAAGATTTTAAAGAATTTAAAATATTCGAGGGTATTTTAAGA